>JADGJA010000056.1:0-54134 GCA_027596035.1 Thoreauomyces humboldtii | reverse complement strand
CTTTCATAAGATCAACTCGTACCATACATATAGGGGGGGGGCGGGGGGGGGGGGGCGGTGTGGCGCGCCCGGGGGGCGGGCGGCCGCGCGCGGGGCGGCGCGGCCCGCCCAGGGGCCCCGCACCCCCGCGCCCCCCCGCGCGCCCGCGCCTCCCTTTGCGAAGAAGGTATGGAATATCTAAACGATCAACAGCGGGGCCAGCGCTGTACAGAGGCGTCAGGAGAGGGTGGGGTTGTCACCGACAGATGATATGGCGAAGTGCGAGGAAGAAGGAGAAAATGAAAAGAAACAAAAAAAAAACGCCATGCGGTATGCGGCTCCATTTTAGATTTCCGACGGCGCCACTAGTGTTTCGGATCACATCTATGATCCACAAGTCCAAGGACGGTCACCGAGGGGGTGGTGGCCCGTTGCATCCTGCAACAACAGAAGGTGCTTTCTATGCTAGCATTCGTCTGCGAGCATGTATCTTGCTTTCCTCCTTGGCGACCGTCTTCTCCTCGGTTTTCCCGGCGCTCCCTCTTCTCTCTCTCTCTCATGTACCGGTCGCCCCAACTACTTCCAGTCGGTCCTGCTGCTCGTAAAAGTAGCGCGTGACGGAAGGAGGGAGGAAGTCAAAATTCTGAACTTACGGAGGTCAACGGACACGCGAGGACACACCGACACCTCAACTTCCCAGTAGAGACCAGTAGAGATGTATCCGACTGTATCGTTTCCCCGAAAGTCAAGCAAGGCAAGCGTGCAAGGAGGCGCGAGCAGTAGGATAAGAAGTCCCCGTTTCCTCTAGGCAACCCATCTCAGCCCCACCTCGTCCCATTCCTCGTCATCTTTTTCCCATTCCTCGTCCCATTCCTCGTCATCGTTTTCGAGCGGGGAGTTGCGGTCTTGCAGTCACAAAAAGGTGGCATGATCTACTTTGTAAAACCTATTTGATGTATCAAGTAACATGGACGAGGCGTACCGCCTTGCTCCTCCTCGGCGGACCAACCACCTCGTCAGCGATCCGCAGTGATCAGCCCAAGGGTGCAGCTTCTCGAGCACTGCAGAACTTTGCGTGTCAGTTCCCCTCGAAGGAAACCCTCGTCGTCCCCAGCACTGGGGTCGCCCTTCTCATTCACCCAATACTTCTCAGAACGAAAGTCCGAGGCCCTTCTCGATGCTTACCGGCAGCACGAGACTGTCAAAGCTGTATACTTACATGCCAGGCAACGGGAGGAGATTAAGCGCAGCGATCTCTCTGCAGCTCTACTACTGATCGAAAGGAAGCGGCAGGGTGAATGAGAAAGCCGACCCCAGTGCCGAGGACGACCAGGGTTTCCTTCGAGGGGAACTGAGACGCAAAGTTCTGTAGTGCTCAAGAAGCTGCACCCGTGGGCTGATCACTGACGGATCGCTGACGAGGTGGTTGGTCCGCCGGATCTTCCTGGCTATACGGAGGAGGAGCAAGGGGTACGCCTCGTCCATGTCACCTAATACATCAAATGGGTTTTAGATCATGCCACCTTTTTGTGACTGCAAGACCGCAACTCACCGCTCGGAAATGATGACGAGGAATGGGACGAGGTGGGGCTGAGATGGGTTGCCTAAAGGAGAAAGGGGAGCTTCTTATCCTGATGTGAGCGCCAGCCCACAGTTGATCGAGATCCTCTCGCAAGATCCGGATCTTGTCGATGATGTGCAAGAATCGGAAGGCGAAGATGCTGGGCGGTCCGAGTGGTCATCGGTCGAGCCCGACCGACTGGCGGCAGGAACCTGGGCCCACGATTGTTTCGAGACGTCGGTGCATTATCCGATCCTGACACTTGGGAATTTGGGTGCTCATCGAAGTTATGATTCAGATATATTTTGGCCTGAACCGTTGCAGGATCGGGTGCTTCATACACTTGTACATATACTCGCACGAATACCTTGGAAGCGAACGATTCCACTTCTCAAGCCTTCAACCTTGGTCAAATCTGATTCTTTTCCAGGGAAATAAAAAAGCGGGTCGAGTCTGTCTAACTAGTGACGCTTCTTCCAACGACGCGTCTCGAGGTCCGGCACAAGCACACCTCCGACCAAGGCCCACGAAGCCGCGAACAGCAGACACTGAAACACGATGAACGCGCTCGCGATCACGAAGTGGGATATCGTGGAACCGATCTCGAGCCAGGATCCGTGGTCCTTGACGAGGAAGAAGAAGTTGAGGGTCATGACGTCGGTGGTGGCCAGGACGAGGAGAAACAGTGCGAACGCCGGGAGGGCCAGGGCCCTGGCCAGGACGGCCAGGACGGCCGAGAGGAGAAAGAAGGGGATCAGGATCTTGAGGATCAGAAGGGCCCCCATAATGAAGGGGTCGAAGACGGTGGTGAAGCGGTACACGCTGGACAGCGAGAAGGAGGCGACGCTGGCCAGGTTGCCTGTTCCGAAGAACGCAACGTTGGAGAGTAAAAGGAAAATGGCCGTTACCCTGAGGTCACTCAGCTCGAGATTCCTCGGAAGTCGGGAAGCAACAGCGCTCTGGAAGACCGGAAGTCAGATTTACTGCGCAGGTTCTCTATCGTTCGCAAAGCTTACGGTAGCTGTCGAGTCGGTCCCGGGTACGTCCGCCCGAGTCTCCGAGTGAATCACACGTTCCAGAAGAAGCCAGGTCGCGATGAGACCTGAGAAGCTGAAGTAGAATAGGGCTTCGTACGAAATAGTGAGGAACACGAACACCGGGGCAAAAGCTAAATAGATGACCACTAGACGCCGAAGGTAGTGTTGTCCGCGTCGACCCCCGTCCAGGATAGGAATTAAAATCGCCACGCCTTTATATGTGAAATGTGATGCAGTCATCAGTATTGTCAACGGAAAATGGTCAGCTTCAGTGTGTTCTTTTTGTTACCTAGGACGCACCAAGCAATGCCTTGGTTGAGCAAGGGAAGCCCAGTCTTGGCGCGCAAGCGCAACGTAGTGTCGATCGTCGTAAGAGTACTTACAAGAGCAACGACTGTCTGCGAAGGAAATACGTCAGGGTTGGCACAGAGACTTTCGTTCGCGTGGCCGTGGAATCACCTCAAACGCGAGAAGTCCACCGGAACTACTCGTCGTGACCGAGCCTGCTGACTTTGGAAGTTCAGAGGTTGTGTAGTTTGCGATCGTAGTAAGCGCAAAGATCCCAGAGGCGACGATCGCGGCTCCTCCCAGGCCACTAAGTAAAGATTTAGTATCTCTAACCCAGTCGGCGCGTACGCACTGAAACATACACTAAAAGGGCATTTTCATGCTTTTCCGCCGATAGGAAAGGGAAGACGCTGGTGGATAGACACATGACTGCCCAGACTCGTAAGAGCGTGTAGTGCTTTGCCCGAAGATCCTGGGAAAACGTCCGTGGCCACAACAAGCCAAGGACCCATAGACAAGGTGAAAGGACCTCGCGACAAAAGTAGCTGTATACCTATGCAAATATTTCAGTCAATACTTCCGCGCAGATGGCTGACGGTGGAAACCCTTTACCAGAATTTCTAATGCGGCCACGTAGAAGACGATCGAAGCACCCGTGCTGACAAGACGATCTCGGTCTCGCGTAATCGATTTCAGCAAGGTCAATACAAACTTGCTTTGCCCGAGGCACATGGTCCAAAAGAAAAAGGGAAAGAAGAGGTAGGCATAGTACATGGGAGGGGACTCTTTGTAGTGCAGAAACAGGCTGCTGGCTGCGAAACCGGCAGTTCCAAGTGCAATGGTCTGATGGTAGGGAGCATGAGCAGAGCCAAAAGCACGACAATGGCACGACGTGCACCTCATACCAAGATATTAGATGACTTTTGCGCTTCAACCGCTTTCTGGTAAGTTGAGGATAGAGGGACTATGCCCCCACGAAGTATGAAGAGAGTGCTATACGACACCCATCCTAAGTAGCCCAACGACACTATGGAGCGCAAGAAAAGCCAATCGTAGCTGCCAGATAGTAAAGTGATCGCGATCAGATTCATGTAATACAAGCAGAAAAATGAAGAGCCAACTAACGTCTGGTAATAGCGTAAGCCTTGTAAGCATAATCGTATGAGCTGCTGACTGGACTCTATGGCGTTCAGATAATGTCCATCGACGATCTCGTCGTCTATCATGCGTAGGAACTGCTCGTCATCATGCAGAGGCTGGAATGCACGAAAGAACGGTTCGGTTCGCCGCTTCATTTCGGACTTGACGCGGTACTGAGCCAAAATCTGCTGGGCGTTCTCAAAAGCAGAGCGGGCCTTATACCCTTCCGATCCTGCAAGGTACGCCAAGGGTAGAACACCGACAGAATTCACGGGGTAAGGCACACCTAGTAGTGTCGACTGAGTTTATGCGCTTGAAGTTAGCAGTGCCCGTCGAGCGACGATTCATGGTAAGTGAGTGTACCATCAAAGGTGCGATGTCCGCTTGCTCGACGTCGATACGCGGCGTAGTTGTCAAGCCCCATGCGCTTGTGTACGCATCTACATAGTTAATCAAGCCAGAATTTATCTTCGCCCTGGCGATCCCAGCTCCCCAGGCAATAAGAGGTGTTCGGGTATTGTCTGGATTTCCGTCTCCGTGGTTGCCTTGAGAAATGACTTCAGAGACATCGCCACACGTGAGTAATTTATGGTTTCCTACCCTGGTTGCTCATCCCGTGATCGGCGGTGAAGATGTACGATGTTCGTCCATCATGATTGTAAAATCTTTCCAGGGTTTCCGTAGCGGCTTTCACTCCACGGTCGACGAGCTCAATATTTTCCAGGTACCTGCGAAAAGTCTTCCATCAGAATCGAAGTAATGGCTTCAGAAGGGACCTGACTTGTCTCACTCGCGCGAATAAGGCCTGTGCGCGTGACCGTTTGTATCAAGACCTAGAAGACTGCGCGGTAAGTGTACGGTTATAGACTGTACAGGTTTGTCGTAGTAGCAGCGCCAGTGAAGACATACTGTAGGAAAAAGACTATCCCAGGTTTTCTGAGCAGGCTGTCAAGGTTCGAGTCTTGCTTTGCTGTTTCGAACAAGGCGTCAAACTTCTCGAAAACCCATATATCAAGCTTGCTGGCATCTGGAGTATCAAGGTTAGAGCAAGTGGAAGTTAAAGCCCGCCGTTGTTCTGCATACCATCAGCAAAGTCCTCGCTCTCCTGCGGATACATGATAGTTTCCACAGATCTCGGGTCAGATGCACCCTCCGAGAACATGGGCAGTATATCGGGCGAGCCAAAGGACCACGTGTGGAAGCTTTGATTAAACACGGAGTCAAAGTTCACGGGGTTCATCTTCCACCCTGTTGTTGGCATCAGTGTTCGCGCAAGCGAAATAATCTTATAGCAGCGATGCTTGGAATCCGCACCCTTTGTAACGGCGCTGACATCCTCGTAGAAGCCGGCTATGAGTGCAACATGCCCCGGGCGCGATTCGGTCGGTACACGAGTATGGGAAACACCCCAGGATCCACTGGTCAAAACGGCGTCCCGCAAGAACGGGGCACCACTCATCCGGTTCTCAAAGAGTTTGTCAGCTCTAAGGCCATCGGCTACGTAGGAAGCAGCTGTGAGACGGCGCTCTAGAGTAGGCGGGTTTCGGGATAGTCCGTACCAACAAACAGTAACAAGCGCTGTGCAGGAGCCTCCAGCGACGGCTTTATTGGAGTCATGCCATGGACGAGTGGCGAACGGAAGTATATATCGAAGATCGACCAAGAGTAGATGGCGTGGAAGACGACTCTGCATAGATAGGTCAGCAAGACGGGGAGGCAGAACTTTGAGCGGTCAATGAACTGACCCTAGAGAGATGAGCCTAGCTACTGCATACGCTAGCGATGGCGGGTGCGTTTGCGTGTGCCCAGCCATGGTCGCTCGGTCGGGCAGCGGAACGACGAAGAGGTGGAGAAGTGTGGCAGAAACGCGGGAAAGGACTGTAAAGGATGACGTCCACAAGGAATAAAGCCTCAAGTCAAAACAAACAAGGGCTTCCTCACAGTCATCTTGGCAATTACCCAAACCACATTACTCCCGTCTGCTAGCATAGGACAAGCATAGGACAAGCAATCCCCGAAGGCCCTCCTCGAAAGCACATTACATATCATGGCAGGTCTAAGCACTACCAACATGCTTCCCGTCGACTTTAAACGGTAAGTCATGGCTGTCGGGAGGTTGAACAGTCGTCTGTCTGCTGACTTCGGCGACGTGTTCCAGGTCGGAGAGGCTAAGCCTGGCACCGCCGATCAAGGACTACATTGCGACGGCTTACGCTGAAGACCCTGATGTTTACATCGACGACTTCCGGAATCTGGAAGCCCTTCGCGGCGACATTCTCACTCCCGATGTCCACCCAGCCTCACTCAATAAGCTTTTGAAGTAAGTTGATGGCCGTTTCGAGCGGGAGGGGCGTGTGAGGAATTGGGGGAGCAGGGGCGCAAGAAGGGGACGTACACTGGTTGTTGCTCGAACTCATACTGTGGTGGTCGTTCGAAAGGTACTATGGACAACTGATATATCTGGGATCCAAGTTCCCAATGGATGAGCAGCATGTGAGATCAAGTAGCCCACGGCTAGTCGCATTGGTTTTATGTAAGAATTCACGCATTCCATCTAGATCAAACTTTGCTTTTGCTGGTACAGCATTTTTGGCAAGGAGAAAAAGTCGGGTGCGTTTAGGGACGCGAAGGTCATTTAAAATATCGGCGCTAAGACAGCTCTGCTTCGCAGTTACGAGCTTCAACTCGAACTACGAGAAGGCATCGATTCTCTTCAACATTGGCGCCATGTACAGCCAGCTCGGAGCGTCTGAGAACCGGTCGACAGCTGAAGGCTTGAAGCGTGCGTGCATGTACTTCCAGGTACGAAATTCGAGTAACGACCTTGCATTGCGAAGTGAAATCTAAGCTTTGCTTGACATAGCAAGCGGCGGGGGCTTTCCAAACTATTCAAGAACGCCTCCCCGAATGGGCATTGCCAACCGTATCGGATTTCCAGGTTCCAACGCTTACCACTTTGACAAACTTCATGCTTGCACAAGCGCAAGAATGTTTCTGGTACAAAGCCGTTGTTGGTAAACTTATATTCGTTATCTCCATCAGCAAAGCGAACGTTGTGCTGACATATGTCGTTGCTTTTTTGCCCAGATACTATGAAGGATGCAGTAATATGTCGACTGGCTACGCAAGCCGCGGAGTACTATGATCTAGCTGCTCAGAACGCTACCAGTGCTTCTGTTTTTACCGAGGTATGTGTGTCGTACCAAGTTTTGGCGATTAGGCGTGCGGCGCTGAAAGTCTCCGTCTTGTCGAGCAGGCATGGATCGTACAGATGCAGATCAAAGCAAACCATTTCAGGGGGGCAGCGCAGTACCGCAAAGCATCAGAATGCCATGCCAGCGGGATGTATGGGGAGCAAGTTGGACGATTGCAGGTCGCGAGAAGCTACGTGAAGAAGGCCATGGAAACTTCGAATTACAAGAAAGCCACAACTTACGTACAAAAGGACTTGGAGGTATCATTTCTGTAATCTTCGGACTGTTTAGAAGGATGCTTATCCTCTTTATATTTTAAGAACCTAAAGTCAACAATCGACCACGCATTGACCAGTGCGGAGAAGGACAATGATATTGTTTGTATGTCAATTTCCGGAGTACAATTTTACTCTAAACTGATCACAATCTTGGTGGCAACAGACATGGAAACCGTTGTTCGGCCAGACCTTTTGTCTCCCATCGGCGCGGCCAATATGGTGAAACCGGTGCCCATACCTGACTTGACATCTATCGCAGATATCGTCGGTCCTCAGATGTTCGCGGGTCTGGTTCCTTTCTCCGTACATCAGGCGGTCTCGGTATATAGCCACAAGCGCGATGTTCTAGTCAATAGCTTGGTTGATAAGCTCAATGATGCTAGTGCAACATACAACAGGTTTGTGCTGCTGCGGCTACTCGGAATTAGTTGTAAATTGCTCATTGATGCGATTTATCCTAATAGCACATTAGCTTCGTTGAACTTACCCGCTTCGATCGAAGCGCTCGAGCAGCCCATCGGTTTGCCAAAGTCGCTTCTCGAACATTCAGAAGAAGTCAGACAGCAAGGAGGTTCAGGCTCCCTGCATGATACTTGGAAGTCTATCGCTGCGCAAGCTCAAACGGACAACAACATATTGACGGAGGTGGGCCCCCTCGCACATTCGTACCTGAGTTTCTATCTTACGTCGGTCATAACAGGCAGTTCGCGCTTTGGACGAAGAAGAGCGGGAAGACGAAAATATGCGGAGTCAGTTCGGAGCCCGGTGGACCATAGTCCGTTCGGCAGAAATGACAAGCAATTTACGCGACAGCGCAAAGGTTTATCGGACGAAGCTGGATACAGCGAAGCAATCAGATTTGCTCATTTCTTCGAAGCTGGAAAAGCATTTGCATCACATTGAATCCCTCAGCTTAACTAAGGTAGCCAGGGGCAACTGCAAACGCTTCTTGCTGTCTGTCTCAAGATCCCTTACCGTTTACAGCCTGAGCTTGAGGCAGCCATTCCAGCGAGCACCGTTTCCTCCACGCTGGTAGCGAAAGACCCCAATGTCAAAGAGCTCAAGAGCTTGTTGGATCAGCTGGCCAAAAACATGAAACGCCGGACCGCCATCATTGGTGACCTCAGAGGCATGGCATCGAAGGATGACATTGGTTAGTTTTCGTGCCATCAATTGCGGCATTACTTTGCAATCTCACATGTGAATAATACAGGACCGCAACTTGTGGAGAACGCGAACAAGAAGGAGAGCACTGATGACGAGGCACTCTTCGGCCAACAACTGAGGAAGTACGATCAGTTCGAAGCTCAAATTTCGCAGATACTTCAGGAGCAAGAGCATTGCTTGCACGGAATCCTGGTATGTGTGTAGAAGCCCTCATTTCGCTGGTATCAATACTGATCATCCATCAGACCGCAAACCGAGCTTTTGCTGAGTCGCGACAAACGAATGGAATGATCCAAGAGCGGGAACAGGCACTCCAAAACCTCGACAATGCTTACAAAGCGTTCCGAGAGATCAACAGCAACATGACCGAGGGCTTGAAGTTTTACACAGACTTCCAGTCGGTACTTTCTCGCTTTGCAGCTAACTGCAAGGACTTTGCTATGACCCGCAATATCGAAAAGAAGGATCAAATTCAGGCATTGCAGCGCAGCGCCACTGGCCATCAGCAACCCCCGACGCTACCGCCCAGAAACGGTCCGCAGCAGAATCAGGGACAGTACCCTCAGCCTGGTGCTCACCAGCAGAACCAGAACGCTTACCCAGGTATGAGACTGTCACTTCCATAGCCTGCGATAGCCCGAAGTTGATCGGTCCACTTTTTAGGGACTTGGAATCCTCAACAACAACAACAACAACAACAACAACCAGGTCAATATCAGATGCCCATGCCAGGGCAGGTGCCGTATAGCTCCGCCCCGGTTACTTCCATGCCCCCTCCTTTCTATAATCAGCAGCAGGGTCAGGGCCAGGGACAGAACCCAGGTGGCTTCCGACCTTACGGCGCTTGATCAAATGCCACGGGGGCTGATGGACCGTTGAAACAAACCTTTCAAACGGACGGGGTTCCATGCAACTGCCTCAGAAACGTACATTGTATACAATGTTGATTCCTTGAGACTGGAGGAGGGAACAGTGATGTTGGATCTGCTGTCACATTATCTTCATCATGTCGGCTTTCGTCATTACCAAGTCTAGCTCACGGCGAACAGCATCAATGAGTATCCGCAATCCGTGCTATCGCCAGAATAGTGCATGAAATCATCAAACGGACAGTCGTAGACAATCAAAGGTTTCTGTCTCTGACAGAGAAAGTTCCAGCTGGTAGCTCGTTCGGGTTCTTTGCAGATAGTGACTTCAAACCTAGCGATATCCCAGCTACACGAGGGGATACGTGGAAGCACGATCTGTTAAGCGCGCTGCAGAAAGCAGTTTCCTTGTTTCAACAGGTAGTGGGAGCAGCGACTGGAACTGTCAACGAGGCACGAATGATACTGGCAACACGTCTGCCATATAAGATCCATTTGCACTTTCCAGGTGCGGTCGTAACGAAGGCTGGTGCGAAAAGTGAAGCAGCTTCCCTCGTTCCCTCACACCCTCACAGCTCGAAATCATAGCCTTTTCGATAGCAATAGGGACTCTTACGTAATCACAAATGACCTTGGGTCTGTCCATTCCTTCAATCGTTCGCCAACTTGGCGAAGCTGTCATTGACACCAATATGCCTGAGCATAGCGAGTCACAACCAGCCGAAACCTCTGGCGTGTTTGGAGAACCACAGACTGCCATTTCTGCCAGTCCAGCACCAGCCGCGTCAGCTGCACCGGTCGCTGGCTCCTCTTCCGCACTCACTGGCGCATCAGCCCCCATCGAGACCACCTTTGGCGGAGATGCAGGAGACGGAGATGCAGGAGGAAATGGTGACAATGATGCAGATGTCGATGGAGATGCCGGGCGGGACTCTCGGATCGCTGCAAGGAAGAAGAGAATGGAGGCCAAGAGGTTGGCCAAACTGAGGCCTGAAAAGTCTGAAGGTTGGACCAGCAACTTATTCGCACTTGGGCAATGCGATCCTGACAATTCTACTACATGTTAGCTACGGCCACGGCTCGGCGAGTGAAGAAAAGCGAAACACAGGAAGCGGATGCCAGCAAATCGCAAACGCAAGTGCAAACCAGCAAGAGGCGGATCGAATCGGCGAAGGTAAGCTCGACATTGCTGATTTCGCATTGAAGCAGGATCGCTGATACCACGGGCGCCAAGACTGCTAGCTCCGATCAGGTGACATGGGTCAGAGTCTCCATGACGGGCCGGGAAGACAGTCGGCGACAGGAGGAGACCCGGAAGCGACAGCTGTGGACAAAGAAGCGGGACGAGGAACTGAAAAAGACCTCGAGCATGGGAACCGACATCGAGGCGACCTGGAGCAAGTTCATGCAGACGAACGGCGGCCCGTACGAGCTCAATGAGGTGCGAGAATGGGGAGTGCATTGCCGCTTTTCGTCTCGTCGGATGGAGACTCATCCTGTTTCTGAAAACAGCTACTCACCACTCAAAAAAAAGCATGCGACTCGCTCATCGCTGTCAAGAACAAACTGATCGATGAATACGTGTTGGAGCTCAAAGGAAGGGACGACGAATATGTCAGGGAGCTAAAGCGGCAAGCAGAAGAGATTGGTGAGAACCATGAAGACCCAAGCTTTGTCATACAATTAGACTAATCTTGTTTGCTGACCAGATACGCTTCTTCGGCGTATGGAGACGCACCATCGAGCGTTCCAAAATACGCTTCGCGAAGAGCTCGAACGCATTGAACGAGCATTCATCGAGGAGAGGACCGATCTTATCGACAACAACGTGAAAGAGGTTGACACTCTTTTTGCGAATCGGGGTCGAAATGAAGGGTATGGCTTGGGTGTCCCAGTCATCCTCGGAACTTCAAAGTGACCAACCGCAATGTTCGCCCAGAAAGTACATGCAGGAGCGCGCCGATCGGGTCGAGGATCATGTAGTTCAGCTCCAGGCGTTGCGAGTACACGATGCCGAGGAGTACAATCTCGTCAAAATTAAGCTGGAAACAGACGTGCAAGTTCTAGAGCAGCAGCTTCAGCAGGTCCGGCTTTGAAATAGTGAAAGGGATCATTGCCCCGCTGTTAACATGAGCTCCCCTATCCAGATGCGCGCGACGTATCAGCTCAACACTGAGAAGCTGGAGTACAACTATCAGGTTCTCAAAAAGCGGGACGAAGAAAACGGAACTATACTCGGAACCCAGAAACGGAAGATTGGTCGGTTGACGGTATGTTAACAGCAAGCATCAATCCAATAGACTAGCGTGGAAATACATGCTCACGTGATTTGCCTGTTAAGGATCATCTCCACAATCTTAAGGCCAAGATGACGAAACAGGAAAAATCATTTCACTCCGAGTACATGGGCTTGACGGATGACTACACACGAATTACAGAGCAATACAAGGCACAGTACAACTCTCCGAGATTACACCTCGCAATTGCTAATCCCCATAACTATAGGAATTGCAAAAGAAGTTTCGACACTTCCAACTTGCGGACGGGAAGAAATTCCGTGAAGTGTGGAATATGAACGAGGAAATGGCGCGAGAGCTGATGCGCAAGCTCCTGCAAGCAGATCAAATCATCTACGAGCAGCAGCTAGGTCTACCATGGAAGCCCACAACTTCGCCGGAGGAGGTCTTCCGATCGGTAGACCTGTCGACCTTTCATTCGACATCGAGGTCCGCGGCGGCAGTGATAGCTCCGGCCGTCACCGGGGGGAGACCGGGATCAGGGCGCGCTGGTCATGGAGAAGGAGCAACCATCACAGCTAATGGCCCGAGACTGTCTATCGCAGCTCAGCTTCTTTCGACACTGGATTTGGCGGAGGAGAGCCCACATGAAGCAGCTCATGCGGCTCCATCTTCATCGGGCACCAAGAGGATGCTGGATCTTCTCTGCACTGAGGCCTCGTTCCTCGTGGAGGAAAAGCTTCAGAAGCTGTTGTCACCACTTCATACCACCGAGCAAACTTTGATGCGGTTGGACTCAATCTTCAAAGCGCTAGGGGTCGAGAGCATGGAAGATATTGAGCTCCTCATGAGCCACTTCTTCAAACCATCCAAAACTTCGGAGGAAGGCGAAGAGGAGATGGAGTTGATCGGTCCCAATGAGGTTGTGCCTGCTGTCCGGAGATTCCTTGATAATAAGAAAGCGGGCAGTGCAGCTGGTGCGTCGGGAGTGGATACTCGACCGCTAGATGACGAAGATTCTGTGGGCGGTAAGAATCGCTTCTTATGCGTACCTTTTCGACGCCCCTAGGCTGACATTTGGAGAACACAGATTCAGCTTCCGAAAGCGAGCCGGAAGAGAAGGAAGATACTGCAGATGTGGGATCCAGCCGATCGCAGCAATTGCGCGAGTACTGGCAAAAGATGTCTTCGGTGATCGATGATGATCAACATCGAGTGTGGACGGTATGCATGCACACAGCGTGACTTTTCCTCCCACTTCCACTTAACGTTAAGCTGACGTGTTTCGTGTCGATAGGCTGTGCATACGGCTATGTCGCATTACAACGCCGAACTGGTGGGCAGGTACACTTTGACGCAAGAGATAGACGAGATACAGAGGCAGAACGAAGAGCTCAAGGGGCTTCTCCGCCAGTACATGGTGGCCCGGGTCAATGATGATCTTCAAGTACCACCAGCAAAAATCCTGATGCTGCAAGCCGGAGTTCAACATTAGAAAACGCCGGGATGCTTCTGGAATGCTTTGAATTGTATAAATATGGACCATGCTATGTAATCCTCTCGTCCCTGCTCGATTCCCTCTAGAATGGCATTTCGGGTTTCGCTGCCTCCTTTGCTTTCCGTCGCTCCTGCGAAGACGAACATGTTTCGGTCAATAGAGAACCTTGAGTAAGAATTCAGAGCATCCCTACGTACCTCCTTCCAGCTAGCAATCCTCTCGTCCATTCGCGCCATGCTCTCTTCGATCTTCTTCTCCTTCTCGTACAGCTTCACCTCCCTCTTGTTGCCCCTTGGTTGAACAGCCTTTTTGTGAGTGGCCACCTCTTCAGGCAGACCCAGAACTGCGATGGGATCGATGTCGGCCATCCGACACGCCTTCCTGATGCGACCTTGATCTCGGAAGCTGACTTGTGGAGGTCGAACGGAGCCGTCCAGTTGGACGGATGGTTGGTAGTGGGAGGGGGGTGGAGGGAAGGCGAGGTGACGCAGGACGTATGCGGTTGGCATCCGCGAGGGAAACTTGGCGCCGACTTTCATGATTCGCGTGAGACTACTGCTGGCCCCCGGTGGACTGGGGCGAGGTGGTATAGGTTAGTCGAGGGTTAATGGCTTTGCGTCTTGGTGATCTTCGGGTGTCGTCGTCGCAAGGGAATGGGAAAAATCGACGGTCGGTTTCTTCTGCTCGCAACCTCGCCTCAGAAGGTTCCAACCCACAGACCCATTAGTCCGTCCTTGCGGCAACAATACCTCCCGTCTTCTTCAGTTCCCACGGTCTACAGGTCATCATTTCAACGATGCTGTCTCGCTCAGTCCTCCGTCCTCTCGCTCGTAACGGGCTGGGCTGCACCACCCGCTCGTATGCTGTCCTTAGCGGAGACCACGGCGTGCTCGGTTACAGCCGACGGGGGGAGCAGGCCGAGGTTGCCCCTAAGATCCAGACAAGCGTCACTAAGGGGTCCAGCGGCATCACCATTGCCACCGTCGACAATCTCGGCCCCGTTTCCACTGTTGCCCTGGTCATCAACGCCGGAAGCCGAAACGATTCCATCGAAGCTCCGGGTGTCGCTCACTTCTTCAAGAGCACTATCGTCAGGGTACGCAGCCACGTGCGGAACGTTCAGGGAAACTGGCAGCTGACGCTGTGCTTTCTCGTCTTTTGGAGAACAGACTGTACCAGGAGACACGATTGTGCGGACTATTCGCGAAACGGAGTTGCGCGGGGACACTCTCTACACTGCTCACAACCGTGAACAGATCGTCATTGCTTCGGATTTCTTGAGGGACAACTTGTAAGTTACAGGGCATATCCGGGCTAGTTCATCACCGCAGTGATTCTCATGCGAACGATGTGTCGCAGGGTCGACGCCGTCCCTCTTCTTTTTGAGAACCTCTTCAACACTCAATTTCAACCTTATGAGTTCCTGCAGCACCGCCCAGACGTCATTGCGCAAACAGCTTCGTCCTTGTCCGACCCTACCACCAAAGTTCTCGATACCTTGCACCAGGCCGCCTTCCGAACCGGTCTCGGCAATTCTCTCTTTGCCTCGGCTCCAGCTGCCAAAGCATTGAAGCGTGCCGATCTGCAGGCCTTTGCCTCAAAGTACTTTACCGCTGACCGAATCGCTGTCGTCGGTAATGGCGTCTCTCATGCGGACCTGAAGCCCCTGGTGGAGGAGGCTATCAAGAAGTTCTCTGACCGCATCTCAAAGAGCTCTACCTCTACGAAAGCTTCTGAGTTCAAGGGCGCCGAGATTCGCCTCGAGGCCGGACCCAAGTCTGAAGCCCACTACGCAGTTGCATTTCCCTCCGTCCCTTTCACAGACTCAAAGTACCCCGCTGCTCTGGTCCTCCGGGCCATCCTCGACGGTTCCAAGCGGCTGAAGTGGGGCAATGCATCGGGTTCCGCCGGAGCCCTGGCTGCAGCCGCCACCCCAAAGACATCTGTTTCGGCCTTCGAGGCTGCATACACCGACGCGGGTCTCATCGGATTCTACATCAAGGGATCTGCCGACGAGGTCAAGGGTGTCGCAACAAAGTCCATCTCGGCCCTGAAGGCTCTCTCCTCCAAGATTTCCGACGAGGCTCTGGCTCGCGCAAAAAAGGCTGCCCTTGTGGACGCAGAGTCCTCACTGACTCGCGATGTCCAGGTTCAGGAAATCGGACGACAGGTGCTCGCTTCCGGCAACGTGCAGTCGCTGGAGGACCTTGCTGCTGCCATCAACAAGGTGTCTGCGGCCGACATTCAGAAGGTAAGCTTGGGAACGTAGCTTAAACCTCATACTGCTTTGTTAACCTTGCCTCCTCCTTTTAGCTCGCAAAGACCGCTTCTGCAGCTCAGCCAGCAGTTGTCGCTTACGGAAACCTCCTCAAGCTCCCATACGCTGACGAGCTCGCAATTTAGAGCAGTTCGTCTTCTTTCGCCCGCCTTTTTCTTTATACACCAAACTTGCGCTCGGGTACCAATTTGCATGCTTGTTGATCGATGAAAATGCCACCAAGTCTGCATTGTCTCTTTCAACAATATATTACAAAAACCTTGTCGAAACCAGCAAAGACCATAGCGGTCCTGAGTAGGTGTAGATGTTTCGGTGCTTAGTGAATGTAACGATCTTGAGACTCCTGCAGCATCCTCGCCGAGCTCTTTGCATCGAAGAATAGGGTTTCGACCTCTTCGACGTCTTCCTTTTCGACGTGATCGCGGCCGTTGATCCGGGCAAGGATACTCGAAGGTGTAAGCAGTTGAATAGCATACCTATTGTGAAACGGAAAAAAAAAGAACAATGATGTCAGCGACAAGCGCGATAAGGTGAACCAGATGAACACTCACCGAAGGGAGGTCTTGACGCCGAGCTCCGCAAGGTACTGAATGGATCCGTCGGACACAGTGATGTTTTCCGTTTTTGCGCGGATGGTGAGGATGATTGAAATCTCCTCTCCGGTATAAGGAAGGGTGCGAATGATGAGGAGTCGGTCGAGAAGATCGACTGGAATGCCGTGCGGTGCGTGCACGTCTTCGGTTCCCCTGCACATTCATCTCTGCCGTTAAGCAAAGGCTTCCCGATGCCAGTCCCTTCCCCAATATAACTACCTGATAGCACACATTCCACGGTTGGTAGCGAAGATCACAATTGGGGAGAGGGAAGACTCCAGGGCCCGGTTCAAGTAGGTGAAACATTCAATGTCAAGCATGTGTACCTGGAATCGAGTGGCTGCTCAGCAAGACTGCAGACGATGGAGATCTCGCAAATGCTTCTACTCACCTCGTCAACAAACAAGACACCCGGAACGAGCTCTGCAACTCCCTGCTCGATGTACTTGTTCACAACTTTGTTAATCTCCTTGCGGAGCTTATCAGTGATCTCAGTCTTCTTGGGTTTCATTAAGGATCCCATCATCGAGACGATGTCCTGTCCTCCCTGTCGTCGTGAACAAAGATATCTGTTGAGCAAGATGTTGTTGCTTGGCGAATATAGGGTTCTAGCCAACAGACCTGAGGCCGAGCGTTGGCAACATCGAGGTCATGCAGCGTCACGTCCTGGATGATCTCCTTCTTCTTGTGCACCTCGCCCTTAGGCAAAGGCACGTACTCCTCCGCCTCGAGATCGAACTCTGTCGCGTACGTGTCGGATCGTCCCACGCGCTTGACCGCCCCGCTATTCGCCTCAATGTAGATGACATCCCCGACTGCCACCTTCTCCTTCTGCAGACTCTCGTAGATCACGGGGTCCAGCTTGAGCTGCTTTGTTCCCTTGACGGTCTTGAGACCGATAACGACGTGGGATATCGTCTTCCCATAACCTCCCAGGGGGTTCTCGGTCTCCTCGGGCGTCAATTCCGTGATCTCCCCTTCGTACACCTCCTTGACCTCCTTGATGCGGAGACCGATGGCTCTTCGAAAGTTCTCCATCAAGACCTCGGTCTTCTTGACCTCTGACGAGTAGACCTCGCTTCCGACCATGGGGCAAAATGGGACCTTTGGGCCGAGCTCCTGCGACAGGGCCAGTGCCATGGCCGTCTTTCCGGTCCCTGGAGCTCCCGCGAGGAGGACGGCACGACCTGCCATCTTTTTGGATTTGATGAGGTCCACCACGACGCCGGCGGCCTCTCGCGCGTTCTCCTGTCCGACGAATCCCGCAGCCACGGGCTCTGCGCTTCCATCATCGCGAAGTCCAAGCCCTTTGATATGCGAGTGGGTAGCGATCCTATCATCGGACCAGGCAGTTTAGGTTCACGCCATGAATAATGTAATGTCATAAGCATCTGTACCGCTGTTCCTTGGTGGTGCTTTGCACTTCTTGAATCTTCATGTTGAAAGCGTGTGTGATATATCGGTTCCGGGCAGGATGCGGTTGTCGGTCAAGCGCGATCTACTGAAGAACCCCGGACAACGCAAAAAGCATGAGAAACCTCGCATCAACCGTAGACACACAGGACACTCACGTAGGGCGAAGACTGAGTTGTGAGAAGAACCGAAAAGTCCTCGGTACTGTATGTAGTCGGGAATGTCTGGGATGAGGGAGAGAGACGACGTTGGAACAGAAGCGCCTGAAAGCGCAGCAAAGTGAAAAGACTCACTTTTTCGCCTCTGCGAACATCGGCTAGACGTCGGCGAACACGCTTAACGTACCGTACCCTTTCCCCTGTATTTCCTGAACCATGCTACGACGACCGCTAGGTCAAGTCGGATCCCGGTCAGGTCTCAGCCTCCGACCAGAATACCTACGTCTCGATCCGAGTATAGCCGTTCCACTGGTTCGCTCCTTCGTGTCTGCAACAAGTCCCCCCTTACAAGCACCTTCCCACCCCGTAAAGCTCACTCACACGGATGCATCGGGCCGCGCTACCATGGTGGACGTAGGCGCTAAAGCCTACACGCTACGGACAGCAACAGCCAAGGGCCGCGTCCGTCTGTCTTCCTACGCCTTCAGTCTCGTGCGCGACAACGGGATGAAGAAAGGGGACGTTCTGACGGTGGCTCAGATTGCTGGGATTCAGGCCGCAAAGCAGACCGGTCATTTGATCCCGCTGTGCCATCCCATCGCTCTCTCGAGCGTGAAGCTCGACTTGAAGTTGAACGAGCAGGACACCTGTGTCGACATTGCCGCCACCGTTTCTTGCCATGGCCAGACCGGCGTAGAGATGGAGGCCCTGGTTGCCGTCTCTGTCAGCGCCTGCACGGTGTTTGACATGTGCAAGGCCGTGGACAAGGGCATGGTCATCATGGATCTGAGGGTGACCGGGAAATCGGGGGGTGCATCTGGCGATTGGGAAGAGGAACGAGGCCAGGCAAATGTCACGCCATCCTAGTTGCGAGTCGATTATGCAGCATGGTCTTCGATATCAAGCCGCTAGATTATGCGAGCTTCCATAGCCCTTCTTCGTTGCCATATCGCCCTTTCCGGAGCCGAAGCGTCTCGTATGATCCCGGAGCAGGCGCTCTGGTTTACGACATTCACGCGAAGCAGAGGGATGGTTCGGCGCTGCTGGCATTCGCGTAGCTGGATCTGAATGATTAAACTGAGCAAAGGGAGGATGCCGCCCACATTTTGTTTCGCATAGATTGCAATACAGGTGTGGAGCTCCCACTACCCAAGAGCAACCCTCGCACAGCCGTATCCGAAAAGCACTTGCAGCGCAGCGCATGTTTGCCGAACCCCATCTGCCTCAACTTCTCTGGGATCCATTAAGCCCCTACGGTACTTGAGCTTGTACATCGACCACGTAAAACCGAGGTGTATATCGACATCTCAACGCCATCTCCCTTCCGCAAGTCATCATCGATACCAAAGTCAATCCGGCCTCACCGATCCTCAATTCCATCTGCCTCAGCCTCCCCTGCCACCGTACCCAACTTGGTAGCACCCTTCCCCCCACCCCCGGCCGTCTTCCAAAAAGCGTAGAAGCACCATAGAGATCGTCATTGACGTCTCGCCCAATTGGCGCAGATCGCAGTCTCCTCGTTTCCTGCAGAGCACACCTGCTAGAGCTTTTTCGCAAGTTATATTGCAGGACTGCTCTTTTTCATTTCTGATCGCTGTGTTCTCTGGCCGCCGGTGTCCCGCGAATAAACTACGTGATTTGTCGCAACTGATCCCGCGACCGAGCTGAGTCCCGGTATCGATAATATCTAAACGCAACCACACATCAGAAGCTGAGGACCCGTTCGTAAGCCCTCTCATTCCAACGACTACTTAGAATTACATAGCCGCATTTCGGCGCCCAGAAAGTAGAAATAGCTGCATCACGGCGGATCCCTTCGCGGCAGAGGCAGCCCGGATGGAAGAAGAGAAGAAGCGTCCGGCGGTTCGGTAACCAATGCTCCTCGGGCGGGCTTGCGTTCGAATATGCCGTGAAGCGCTTGCACTCGACAGGGTATTCTTGGAAACTCTGCGACGCTGAGCTGGGCGTGAGCGAAGGCAACGAGATGATTGCGTTTGTGTGCTTGACTCGCAAGATAGCCGGCGGGGATTATGCTGTGCACGTGTCGAAAGAAGCTACTGAATCATCAGCAGAGGACCTGGAGGAGGAGACTGAAGCTCTGGAATCTATCTTTGCAGATCAATTCCGAATGGAAAAGAAGGATGTAGGAGTGATCCTGTCCATCTTATCCCTCTTCGAGCAGTGGACGGGGAAAACAAGCTCGAAATCTACATTCCGGCGTCGTCCATATATCCATTCGAGACTCCGGGAATCGTAGTGAGAAACCCCAATCGGTGACTCGGTTAGACTCACCCTCTATCGAAAAGTGGGATAATCTGGCAACGAGATCCTCTTGATTTCAAGGATTCACAGGTTTTGCAGTAAGGAAAGAACTCAGAAGCACAGAGTATCGAAGGATCGTAAGATTACATCACAAGCTATCTAGTCATTGCAGCAAAAAATGCAGCACGGAAGGCAATGACTTTGATTGTAACATAGCCGACATCTTGCTATCGAAAACCTCGAGAACGTTCACAAACGACGACCCTACGGAATCCACGGCTGGCCCGCTCCTCCGACTCCCCCACGCGAAGGATTGACCTGCAGCGTGCAAGTATGATATGAGCATAACCTGCGTCCAAGAGAAATTTGACAAAAACGCCAGTTTCACTTACGGGGCCAAGTCCACGGCCACGTCCACGTCCACGTCCGCGTCCTCGGCCTTCACTGGGGGACGGCTGCGTTACCTGTATCGGTCCAATTTCAGGTAAGAGTCGATGAGTGCTACAGTTGTTCGTCGGCCTTACATGGGTGCCGCTGCCTGCAGGAGCCGTTGAAATCGTCGGCACCGTGGCGGACGTTTGCTGCGAGTTGTAATCAGGATCAGTAAAGTCCTCCTCGCGGTAGTTTCAGAAGGACATCCTTTCCACTCACAGCGCCAACGGCGGGGACAGCAGGGGGTCGAGGAGGCGATAGATCGCTGGAGTACTGCGGTGCGGGGGGATTGACGGGAGCCTCGGGCGGCTTTACCGCTCTGCATCTGGGGCACTGAGTAACCATGGGATTACCGGCGATAAATATGCAGGTCATGCAGCCTGGCGTTTGCCAGGAAAGTGGTGCGCTCATGTTCTTTGTCGCAGGTAGGGTAGTGATAGTCGAGAAATCTCGAAGCCGAAGTGCCCGGGAGTGTCTCGACCAAGGGTCTCAATCTCTCGATGCACAAGCGGCAAGCGGCTGCAGAGTTCGACAGGAAAAGCCGATTTCATGCAGCACCCTCGCCCTCACCAGAAAATTTAACAAGAGCTAGCTTACGAGCAATACGAAGCTTTGAGAAGAATGGGAAGGTTTAGCTGTTGCCTCGTGCTGCGGCGAGCTGTTGTACTCCGGTAGTCGCTAGATAAATTTCCCGCGCGACCGTGCCCACGCTTGGTAACCTGATCAAAGAGAAATGCAAGAGAAAGGTGCTTTTTGCATTGGTCTCGGCCAATCAACCAGACAGAAAGGGGAGTGGGAGTGGGAGTGGGAGCAAGGGAAAGGGGAGTGTTTCTCAGAGCCAGGGCTTCCAGCCTTGCCAGAGTTTGATCAGCAGCGACTCGTCCGACGCCAAATCCAGGATCGAATGGACTTGCCGACGAGCGGTGAGGTTGCTGCTTGGCATGTTCGTCCGGTCTCGTGTCGCCCCGTCAAGGACCTGCTGACGAAGGGCGGTCAGCCACGGTGGCCGCACAGCGTCAGTCCTATGGTATTTATCGAGGCCGTCCACGATGATCTCCTGCGCGGGGACACCGTCCACGAGGATCCGGGTGACCTGTCGCAGGCGACCGCGAACTTCTGCACGCGCGGCAGCCGCGTCGGCATCCGCCGATCCGGCAACGAACACCGACGGCATTCTGACTGTATCCTTCGAAGGCTGCCAGTACAGGATCTCTAGAGCATCCTGGATCACGTTAGGCATGTTCCGTTGTGCCTGAAGGACGTCCGTCATGAGATCGTCGATATCTACATACGGGATGCTGGTCGCAATCTAACGACTCCGATTAATCAGAGAAGAACAAGAGCCCTGGACGCCGGGGGCTTACCTGTGGAGTAAAACGAATGGGCGCAACCTCAGGAACAATCGATTTGGCGCCCTGACTTAGATAAAGGTCAAAGTCAATTGCGATCGCATCGCCATCAGGAGTGACTAGCCAATTCTCGTTGTGGCGATCACCGATCCCCATAATCCAAAGACATATTGCCAACATGCTGTAACTCTGTGAGGTCGTTTTAGCATCAACCTTGCAATCCAATGAAAGGCTTCCTTACAGTACCTTTCCGAAAGTTTCGAGGGCACTTGGTCCAAAGACAGGTCCTTGTTGTTCCCAGAACGTCCTCAAGTAAGGTACCTTCAGCACCAGACTTTTGAACAGGGTTCGAGATTGCCCTTCAGGCAGTGCAAGTAAAGTACGATAGCGCGTGCACAGTTCAGTCGCTCGCGCGGTGCCCATGTGGTAATTGAAGGCGGCACCGGCGGCTTGATCCGCTCCTTGGAAGCCATCGACAAGCGACATGGCAGCATGTAATGTGCGCGCTGTCACCCATTCGACGAGACCAGACGACGGTGACAACGGGATCACAAAGGGCTGGAGCGGTTGAACCTTCTCCAGGGACCATTTTGCACAGTTATCATCGTGATTGACGATCTGCTGCATAGCATAGAGGGTTCGCTGAATGGTAAAGTCGACACGCAAATCGTCACCAGCTAAAGGACAAAAAGCGTGAGAAACACAAAAGAATTAGGAAACGATCGTCTGCTTTACTTTTGGAAAGAAACTCGTGGTGACCCCCGTTGCTGTCAACGAAGGTCGAAGGTAATCTTCTTGGGGTGGCGCATGGATGGGAGGACTCGTAGATGTGGTACCACGCCAGCTAAGGTGGCTGCAGGATAGCTTCCTGGGATTTTGATCTGGTCCGGACCGATTAGGCCGGTGTAGGTAGCCAACCAACTGGAATATGAGCTACGGTAGGAAGAGCGGGGGGTTGACTTCTTCGGCACAGATTTCGTTGACCCTGGATGGCGGCTACTCTTTGTACGGGATCCGGGTTTAGAACCGTAAGGTGCCGAAGATCGCGATACAATGCTGGCACAGTGGAGAGTCCCAGTAGGATGGCAATCTGGGGCCATTTGTTATCGGAAAAGGCAACACCGACCGATCCCAGTGAGTGGCCGCCGAGATGCCAAGGCGTGCCCGGCGGTGTTCCGGGGAGGATATCTGCCCTCAACGGCCGGTCGTATGTCAGCGCTTCTAGCCTCTGAATTGCCTCCATCACCACAGCCTTTTTGGTTACGCGCGACCAGTTGGTGTCGAAGATCCTCAGGGCCGTGTCAATGAAATCCTGCAGGTGCGTCTCCGGGTCGGCTAGCTGGTGAAAAAATGAAGTTGGTTGAGCTTGCGGAGTCGTCGCAGTCTGTCACGTCCCTTACCTTCAACATCTCCAGACGAAGTTGCCAGTTGGTTTCGCGGTGAGCCACAGGGACTATCTCTCGGAGCCTAGCGGCTGCAGACCCCCATATCGTGTCGTTCATGACCGGCTGCGGTTCCAGCCGGGTTTCGATAGCAAGGTAGACCTCTTGGGGATACGTTTCAGCAATCCACTTCAGCAGAAATGCAACATCCTCGATAGACGATGCACTGCTCGTCGGAGCTTTCGCAGAGGTCTTGTTCGCAAATGCGAGTAGGTCGGGAAGCCAGGGGAGAAAGAGTGCCGCCCGACTAGGGTTAGTATCGATGTGGGCCTCAGCAAGTTATCAAAGACAGCTCTCGCCTGTGGATACTTGAGAATGAGCCGTAAGATGCCAGGAAAGTGTATGAACACACGCCGGGCCTCCTTGACGGTTGGCACCCCTGCCAGAGCTATGAAGAGGCGAACGGCATCTTGAGCGTATTCCCGCCTGCTAGAGTTCCGGCTACGTGTCCAGCAGGTCCTCCGTTGCCTCTGCCGTCCTTCAGATCTATCATCATCAGAAGGCGCTGTAATTGTCGAAGCCTGTTACTTTCACGATCGGCATAGGCGTTGACCCGTTGGTGAAGGGCTGGAATCGGTGGTGGAGCTGCCGCTGGAGGGATAATCGCATTGTTGAACTGCGTACCAGAGCGAGCAGCTGGTGGGGTTCCGGGAGTCAATGCTTGATCTACAGGAATAGGAGATTGAAGCTTTGCGTCTGGTACCCATTGCCATCCCGTGCGTGCCATACCCATCCCGACGGCGAGGTGTTACTTTTCGATAGTAGAGTTGCACGGGCACCGAACGTGCACGACAACGAGTCCGATGAAAGAAGACTGAGAGCAGATCCAGTGAAGGCAGATCGCAAGACCGTCGTAGAAATGGACAACGGCGAGCCACAACCCAAGAACGAGCGAAAGAGGTGATGCTGAATGCTGAGTGCTGAACGCTGGGAATGGCTAGCTGAAATGGGTGGAAAGTTTGTGACCGCAAGAACTGAGTCGAAATGACTCACGAGGCTGTGTACCCCAATGACTGGCACAAAGTACAATTTAGGGTTACCAACCTACCCTGAGGTTAGGGTTGACCTTCGGAATCTTCTAGACAGGGGCTCTCTCTTTGACGCGCGTCGCATTCTTACGCCTGCTTCCTGTCGTTCACATCGCACATCTGCAACAGCTACTGCAACGTCTCCTTGGCTGTTACCACGATGCCCACGCAACAGTGGCATCCTGTCTTTCCAGTGTCATCATACCGTTACTTGCTTCAACCTGCCGTTCTCTCCGGCCAGCAACGTCACGATCGCATCTTGCCGCCGTGCAAGTCCGAGTCCTTGCCTCTCTGAACTCTAAACTCTTCTTCGGTAAGTTGGATGGCCCTCGAGCATTATCCTCCCTTACGCGTTCTTCATCTCATTCGTGCTTTGACCATCGAAGCACGGCTAGAAATGTCTCCGAGATTTCCAGACTCACCTAGCGCGCTTGCACCTCGCGCCATCTGCTTTCGTGTATTCTCTTGCACCCGCACCCCTTCGGTGAGTTGATTCGCCTCCATGTATTTCGGTTCAACCCTCTTCTCATTCACTCTCTTCCATTCTATCCATCCAACCTTCACCAATGTAGCTCCACACCTTACCTCTGCGCAGTCCCTCGCAAGTTGGCTAGTTTGCGAACGGCATAAAGCCTCCGGTACGTAACACAGTTCTTGCGGTTCCCTCGTTCATTCTACATTTACCTCCCCCCTGCGTCGTTTCAGCTACATCAGCAAGATTCCTTCCTCATCGGCAATGCGGCACGTAACACAATGGGCGGGACATCTCGGTATTCTGACACTTCGGTAAGTCATTCTTCAGGTCGTACATCCATCCCACCTCGCTTCAACCATCGTTTGCAACCATCGTTTGCCTCTTCTAATTCTTCTAAACAGCCTTGATAGTCTAAACAGCCATGTTCGCAAAATGCCTTTGCTCTTCGAACGAAGCTCGATTACAGGCAAGTTTCGCGGTTTCGCGTCGCTCTTGCAGTGCCAGTACGATTGCTTACCCGTATGACGTTCTTTTCCCCAATCCTAGACATCAACATCTCTTCGCAGGACAGGTTCCATGCTCTGTCTGGTCGGGTATGTTCACGAGTACTTCGCACCCATGTGTCGTACTACATCGTGCCTTCCACCTTCCCTCCTCAATTCAAGAGCGTCACCGTCACCGGCTCCGTTAGGTTGCTGCTACTGATGCAGTTTCAGCAGGGCGCTACCGCTAGCATGGTAAGTTCTGATCCAACGTTATCTGTGTGGTGCAGACGATGTAGTATTATCATCTCACCTAGGTGTACAATTTCCGCCTCCGCTCATAGATACCTGTGTCACCTTGCTCCCAGGGCAAACAAGAGTTCGTTAACAGCCCAAGAAATGCTGCGCCACTGCCTGACTTTGAGCTCATTCTATGGGTCGTCGTACTGCTCCGGTCCTGTGCAGGGGCTTAGGTGGTTGCCGTATGCGAGTGTCTCACCAGCGCCGCGCCACCCCTTGGCTTGCCATTGGGCCTCGCTAGAAGGACTGGGTAAAGCACCTTCGCAGGTCACTGGCCTGCATCCTCCTTGGGCTGGGCCATGCCAGAGGGGTCATGTACCTAGAATCGGCATCCGAGGCTTTACTCTCTTTTGCTTGAGGTTCTCGCAGTGTCTGCTAACGAACGCGTTCCTTCGAGATCGCAATCTCTCTGAGCGAACCTCGGTAAGTGAGCATCCCTCACGACCTCGGGTTTTGTGGATCTGACACTTTACTTCCTAGGCGCCAAATGGCAGAGCGTTCGAACGTCTGTCAACTGCGGAAGCAAGGCGTTATAATGGGTAGGCTACTTTTTTTTGCCACCTCGTGAAAGTGCAATAAGCTGACATGTTGAATCCTTCTTGTCAGCCTCACTCCCAGGGCGAGAAGAGAGTTTAACAGCCCAGGAAATGCCGCGCCAACTGTCTGACTTTGAGCTCATTCTATGGGTCGTCGTACTGCTCCGGTCCTGTGCAGAGGCTTAGGTGGTTGCCGTATGCGAGTGTCTCACCAGCGCCGCGCCACCCCTTGGCTTGCCATTGGGCCTCGCTAGAAGGACTGGGTAAAGCACCGTCGCAGGTCACTGGTCGGCATAGTCCTTGGGCTGGGCCATGCTAGAGGGGTCATGTACCCAGAATCGGCATCCGAGGCTTTACTCTTTTACGCCTGGGGCCAAAGCCTTCCCTCTCGGATCAAGAAGATTTTCGTTCTTGCAGGAATGAGGTTCGTGAGTTTGATCTTTGCGTCACTTGTCCTTTGGGACGGCTCACACCTCCGTCGTAGATCTTGGTTTGTGGCAAGATGTGCCTGGTAGGCAATAGTTCCAATAACCTTGTACCTTACCTCCGTTCACGGCCCGAGCCATCGTCTCTTTCAGGAAAACACCAGCAGCATCCCTCATGGTGCTTTCATCGTCGCTTCCGACGTGCACGCGTCAAAATTGGTGAGTCTATATCTGTTGACTGTTAGGTCGTCAGAGTACACTAATCAGGATTCGCAGGAACCACCTCCATTCATTGCGCACCTACCTTCACCGCTGCATCCTTCCGACGCGCATGTTACGACGGGTGAGTCCAATGCGCCTCCAGCCACGGCCGTCATGTCGACCAACCAAAATCTGTAGGAACCTGCCTTCCCAAAGCATCTCTTCCAACCGCAGCGTCATCTGTGCTCTCCTTTTGAAGCTTGCATTAGCATCGGTAAGTCCGAGCCGGGTCGCAATCGATGGTGCGCATCACTGATCATCTATCCGCAGGATCCAGGGCATGTTGCCGCCGAGTGCCAACCGCCAGGTCCCTTTCCTTTGGTCGCCATGATTCTTTTGGACGGTGGGGGTTTTTCAATCTCCCCCTTTTTTTCCATGTTGCCCTTGTAACAATTTAAACTACCGTCTTCCTCCTCTACCCTCGACTCTCATCTGCCAGCTGTTGTCCTAAGCAACGCCCTGTCCCCGCTCCCAAGCTTGGAGGAGAATCGCTCAAATCGAGCAACGCGGGGGGAGAGAAAAAAAAACCACTTGATGGATGGGTGGATCGTGCTCGTCGATGCTGAATGCTGGATCAATCCAATTTCCCCGGGACTGTTCTGGCCTGCTCTCAGCTTCTCTGCGCTCGATGCGGCGACGTCCAGATCGTGGGGCCGATGTTCATCATCCGGCCCAAATGTGTTTGCTGTACAGTTTGGGAGGTTTGTAGGCGCTATTCTTGGGTGATACGAAAGTCGGAAGCGTTCCTCCATCTCTGACGGAAGCTCGGTGAGGGAACGGTGAGGTTGTTGAGATCCCCGCGACAACGGATTGGACACTTCAGTCAGGCCTTACAGGTGCTCATCAAGGTTTGCTCGAGTTCCTTGATCTCCAGAGGAATATCCATCCGTGATAAAAGAGCTGTCTTGGCTGCTATCATACATGTACCCGGCATGGGATTCAGTCCTGGTGGTCGGTTTCCTACCATCTGCCGAAAGGATCGGTTTCCGATGGGAGAGGGAACGAGCGAACCGGTACTCTGGTATCGGATACAGACCCCGCCCCCCTCTCCCCGTCCTTGGGGGCCGCTTCCAAGGAGGCCCGTCAAGTCCCGAGACCTTGTCAACACATTGGCTCGCACGACATTCCCCCTTCTTTGCCCAGTCTCTGTTCTTATTGCCACCTGCGCTAATCTGCAAAGCCGTAAGGATGGAAGATGGTCAGTCCAACCCTCCACCCGTCGTTTCCCTCGCGCTGTTCCACGGCCAAGCGTGTGATCCACATCATTAGCTTACCGTCCAAGCAGAGTACATGGCCATGTTGAACTCTCTGCTGGTGGAAGCCGAGGTTGACACTGTCTCGGTTTCCGGCTGGGCGACCTGCCCGCCTTTCCTCTGGGTGTTACTTTGCGAACGTAAGAGGAAGAGCTGACAGAGCGTTTTCACGTTTCACGATTCTGAGATCAGAAACAGCTACTCAATACATTTGTGACCAAAACCCTCCCCTGCAGGACTGTGGCATGTATCTGTCCCTGGGGTCGACCATTACACCACCGACAAGGTGCAAAAAGTGGCCAACATAGAGTGCCTCCTGGTGTATCTGGCAACCTGCATCTTCCGCACCGACCTGTCGGACATCAGTGCCACTGCAATCGTTGCTCGCGACCCGGTGGCTCTCCGCGATCTGCTCGACTTTTCGCATACCAATGGAGCCTGCTTCGTCCTCAATCGGGATACCTTTGCGGCTTGGAGGAGGAGATCGTGTTTCCAGAGGTCCCACATCCTCGAGTGGAGAGAATCTTTCGGCTTCGCGGCCCCGACGACCCTGTGGTAAAATCTAGCATTCCGAGCGGGAGCCCGCGATCCGGACTGAAGACTCAACTGACCCGGCGTATCCTTACCCTCCCCTCACACACGCAGAGCCCTGTCCTCGATATCACGCCATGGGATACCCCGACGCGGAAAGCCATCAAGGCCGGCCTCACCATTCGCCAGCACCCAAACAGGCCGCCGCAGTACGTCCAGGCCGGACCTTGGATCGGTTCGGACATGTGGGGAACGAGCGAGACCCCCGACGCCGTCTACCTCGGCGCCTATATCGTCGGCGGTGATGGCGGTGACGGAGGTAGCGGAAATGGAGGCGCGGGTGATGGTGGGTTTGACGGAGGTGGGCACGGCGGCAACGGTGGGTTCGGCGGCGATGGGCACGGCGGTCCTGGTGGGCACGGCGGCTAAAACGGTGGGTTCGGCGGCGATGGGCACGACGGTCCTGGTGGGCACGACGGCGGCAACGGTGGGTTCGGCGGCGATGGGCACGACGGTCCTGGTGGGCACGGCGGCGGCAACGGTGGGTTCGGCGGGCTCAGCGGTGATGAGCATGGTGGTCCTGGTGGGTACACTGGTACTGGCGGAGACACTGGTTTCGGCGGCGAAGGTGGGTTTATCAGCGGGTTGGGTGGCAATGGTAAAGTTGGCGCTGACTTCAGCAGTACAGGTCTCGGCGGCGATGGTGGGTTCGGCGGCGAGTTTGATGAAAGTGGTTTGGGGGGCGCAGGCGCCGGGAGTACAAGTCTTGGAGGCGGCGGAATCGGAGGTAGTGGCTGCGGCGGTGGGTATGGCGGACTCGGCAGCTCCGGCATTGACACGACGACCACACCTGTAGCCTCTGATATGGCCGAAGTTCACTCTCTTCTGGCCACCTACGACCGGAACCTTAACGCGCTCCGCGCAAGGATCCAATTCAGATCCCAGCGCTGAACCGCGTCCTTAGGAACCTCCGACCATGACAAAGTTTTCTGAATGGCATGATATAATGTGAACCGGTAGACTGATGGTTTGGACAGACTGATGGTTTGGAGTGTCGATCCGCTCGGCGATGGCCATGCCTCGTCGTGGCTGGACACCGCTCCCACCCCGGCGAACTTGATATCCTACCTCTGTACCCGACTAATGTAGACCGTGGTCGGCGTGTCTGACATAAAGCAGTGAGTAATGGAACGATGAAGATAAGTTGGGAAGTCCCATTGCATAACGCGGGTTGCAAAGACAGAAACAAAGGGGGTGGCGGGTTGCAAAGACAAAGACAAGCGGGTCGCAGCACGTCATGGAAGCGATTGTATTCCAATAAAAAACAGCAAAGTGTAGTCACCCGAATGAGCGATCTAAAGGCTCGTCCCCAGACGCGCGAAGGATCAGTTCAGCCAGAAACTCCCGGTGCATGCGGATGTAGCGTTCGAAAGCGTCGCTTGACCACCGCCCGGTGCGTTGAATGACGTCGAAAGGTATCCCGGGGCGAGCGAGCGGCGTAGCTCCCCCAGCCCTTGAACGATGAACCTCCCACAATCTCATCAACGACGGTCCGCCAAAAATCCTTGAACCAGGTGACAGAGGCAGGGCGACCGGAAGCCAAGCGCCAGAGGGGAGCATCAGGCGGTGATCGCCTGGAGACGTGACGCCCCAAGATGGTTCAGGAGCGCGAACCGGGCAGAGCTGGGGATGGTTCAGACCTGGCACGATCCTGGCATTTGCGTAGCTGATCTGAATTGGATGATAACAACGAGCAAAGGGAGAATGCCGCCCACAGTTTGCTTCGCATTGATTACAATACACGTGTGCCACTACCCAAGAGCGGCCCTCGCACAGCCGTACACGAGAAGGAATTGCAGCGCATGTTTGCCGAACCCCCAGGTCTTGTCGCCCAGAGGCCGGGCAGGACCCAGAGCTTGAGGGCGAGCTTCCGGAAATTTTGATGGCACAAAGAGCCACAGGGCGATCAGGTTGACGATGCCGATGAGGAAAACGACGACAGCCGAAGTCCGTCCCGTGCGGGACCATCCGAAGGAGTGAAGGCCGTTCATGGAAGCCTGGAATTTCACCTCGAGATCCATGAGAAGAAGTGCTCGATACATGCTGGCGAAGATATATGTTTACCGAGCGAAATTTCCAATCCAAATGTTAAAGGGTACTCACACGCCAAGGTCCATAAACAGGAAAACCTTCATATGACCAACATTCAAGGAGCTTCCAAGAATGTAGATGTCGACGAGGATGCCCGCCAGCGTGACGCTCAACGCATCCCAACCGTACAGACTACGTTCAGCCTTTTCAGCCCTTGTCAACTTTGGAAGGTCGTGCAGAGCGGCAAGGAAGAGCAGGCCCCCTATGTATGGGGCGATTTGCACAATAAGACGAGCAGAGGAAACGAAGGGACTGGACTGTGTTTCTGCTGAGACGGGAACGGCTGTCCCGGTGTTCCTGTGGTCCGGCATTTTCGCGGAAGGCATACCGTACTCTATACCCAGCGGCGGCCAGGTCAGTGTGAGGAAGGTACGTAAAGTGTGACTGCCAGCGGCGGCCAGGTCAGGGCTTTCCGTCCGAAATGCTCGGACACAAAAAGCGTTCGAAACACCAGCAGAATCATCCAAAGATCTGTGAACCTGGTTTGTGCTTTGAAAATCGTCCCACCAGCGGGCGGCACTTAGCCCGGACCTGCCACAGCGGGATTCAAAGAACGGACGGGATCCACCGTGGCGATACCCGAGTGGTAGGTCTTGAAGGTAAGACGAAGCTCCGGTAGGTGACGCGCTGGAAGTTTTGCGATGCGACACTCTGAATGCTTTTCTCAGTCGGCCGGGAGAGAGCATGTCCCTCAAAGTTTCACATCACTCCTCCTCCCTGAGCGACAAATCGGGGAAAACACTGGAGCTGGACGATAACGACTGCCTGTTTCAGGTGTATATGACGCAAGATCTTTCGTTCGAGGAAGAGTCTCCCGCCTTCTCGCAACAGCTTCTCGATCCTGAAGACGGAGGAACACCAAATCACGAAGAGCTCGCCGAGGTCAGACCTGGAGGTCGTGATGGGAAATGTTCCAGGAATTTGGATGGACCTATTGAGGTGTTCGACCGACCTCAGTCACCAAAAGGTACGTTTTTACCTGCCGTGTTATGCCCTACATTCTGACTGATTATGAGCACTCGCATGCAGTTGACCTTGAGCCGACGAACTCCATAATGAATCTTTGTGGGTCTGATGATGAGCCGGAGGCAAGCTCACCTCAAGTCCAGCTTCCGGAACTTTCCCCTGATTCCCGGAACAACCCCCTGGATTCGTTAAGCGGAAGCACAATCGTACCGCACCTTGACGTACCACTTCGGCTCGGAATGGAAGCCGACTCGGATAAACCAGCTACAGTGTGTTCCGCATTTGACGACACTGCGGACCCACAACCATCTTTAACTCAATGCGACGGCGAATCGGCAGCTCCAGCGACGGTTCACAAAATTCGCTCGCTCAACCCAAAAGTCTGGATAGACGTGTTAGTCGGCAAGTCTCATAGAACCGGTTCCTTCCGTTCCAAGAACGAGCACCACCAGAAAGTAGATATCGATGAAAATCATGAGGAAGTCGTCGAGAGCGTTCGCACTCGACGTCGCGTGCGACGGGTCACGCGAACCTCAGTCATTGGAAGACCGCAAGCTCCTGTTAACACACACCCGGAGTTACACGTCATTCCGGGTGAAGATCCAACCTTGCTCGCACGCAATGAGCTTCCCGTCCGGCATATCGACCAATTCACCTTTCGCGACAACGAAGGCGCCCCTGTCGCCGTAGATGTGATTGACGACCCCTATTGCGACGTTTATGTCACTGGCTGGGTATCCCCTGGACTACAAGAAGGCGGTCCCGCTCGGCACATCGAAGCGATTCAAATGACCTTTGAGTGTCTCGAATGGGGACCCTGGCATGTCGAGAGCGGAGAGCCAACGATCTGGCTGCGATCACTCGGAAATGCTTGGTACTACCTGCAGAAGCCTGCCGGTTCGTATGCAAAAATGTACGAAGCATTTGCGTTCAAGACACAATTAACCGCATTGGTCATCAAGGCCATGACCGATTCTCCTAATTTGGAACGCGAAGCTTTCCTCGACTACGCGATAGCCGCCATTCAGGGCGATCGATGCGACGATGAAACCTTGTCACCCTCTCGCAACCAAATTATGGAAACGCTTCAATCAAACGTCAACGCACTGGTTCGGGACATCGACAACTGGTTTCAAAAGGAGATTCCAAAGGATGTCAGCGAAATCCCCTTCTGGATTGAACTGCAAGAGATGGCGGACGATATAGCCAGTAGCTCCGCCGCCAAATTTAAACGCAGTTCAGATTCAAACGAAAAGGTGCTTACCGAACGTACCCTGTCTATCGTGACGCCACTTGTCGCCAAGGTTTTTCAACATTTCTTTGTTAACTGCGTGGACGTGGTGAAACGCGGCGTAGAAACGGAGATTGATCTGGAACCTACTGCGGTAAACGTCAAAAAGATGGACCCCGTTATTGTTCAGCCGCCGCGAAATCTTGTGACAAATGTAATCGAATGGTGCGGTGACTCCTACTCGGTCTTGAACGAGCGGGATGCCTATGGTAACCGGACGGGTCGATGTCTGAAGCGCTATTATCATTCTGTCATCATCGATGACATTACCTACGAAGCCGGAGACACTGCGTTCATCCGGCAGGAGGAAAAATACGACGGAGGTGAACCAGAAGCATCGCAAGCGGAACCTTGGTTCGGACAGATCTGCTACCTGTTTCGAGAGAAATGCACAGATATGGCGCATGTGAGATGGCTTACGCATGGGAAGCAATCAGTACTCTGCGAGGCAGCTTCGTATAATGAGTTAATGATGCTGGATGAGTGCGATGATATACCGCTGGCCACGATCTCAGGGAAACCTATAGTGCGCTACTTGGGCCCAGATGAGGAAGAACCTTCCGATGTCGAGCGGGACTTCTTTTATCGCTATCTTTATGACAGCGAGAACGCCTCATTTGTGGATGCCCCACCTCCCAGCATCGATCCGCCCGCTAGGGCGTTTGCGGACACTGAAATCGGTCACTGTGCGGCATGTCAGCAGAAGCTCAAGCTAAGCGATTCAGACCGCAGCTTCTGGTCTGCCGACGGTACCAAGGAGAGAGCACTTCAATCTCGAGCCGTCGAGTACAGAATCAACGACTTTGTATACGTGGTCAACGATTCACCTGCTGAACCGTATATGATTGCACAGATCCTAGAATTCTCCACTCAAAAAAAGAGCCGAGGATTATTCAAACCAAACCGAAGACGGCAGTGCGAGCGAGAAAATGACACCAGCGACTTCGAGGTAGACGACGACATCCCATCCGACGACGCAGGAGACGTGGTAGTGAAGCTGCGGCTCTTTCTTCGCTCGAGCAACATCTTGGCTGAACGCGACCACGCTGCAATTGATGAGGAAGGCGATACCGTTTATATTCCTCCCGCTGCCTTCCGTGACGTCCGTAGAGTTCACGTGACCAGTAAAACCATAAAGGTGGTTCCGGATCAACTTGAGGGGCACTGCTGGGTACAGCATCGGGCTACGATATCCGATCTCAATGCCTTCAAAGATGAACTAGACTCCTTTTGGTTTGATGATGCCGTCAAGATTGGTACCGGTAACATAAAACAACGTTTCGAATTCGAGTCGATCGACGAGAAAGAGATCGTGGGTCGCGCTGACAGAGCCGGACTGAGAACGAGAGACGTTGAGGGACGCAAGGCTTTCGTACAGGATGCCAAGCCTCTCGTCGCGCTGGACCTCTTCGCAGGTGCTGGAGGCTTGACCGAGGGTTTGGATAGTCTTGGATTTATCCAGACCAAATACGCAGTTGAATTCTCCAGCAGTGCGGGTACTACCTTCAAGTGAGTGACATCTGTACGTTTACCTTGTCTCTCTCTCCTGACGGCATCTCCTCCATAGACATAACTTTCCGGACGCTACCGTTTACGTCAAGTGCGCCAATCTTCTTCTCGACCGTGCCATCCGCGTCCAAGAGGGAGGCGAGATTCTCGACGTCATCCGAGATGAGAGCGGCAAGATCCTTCCGCCGTTACCACTCAAAGGCGACGTCAACTTCATTTATTGTGGACCTTCCTGCCAAGGATTCTCAGGGTTGAACCACAACAAGCGAGTCGACGACGTTAAGAACACACTTGTTGCCACCAGCCTCTCGTACACCGATTTCTATCGCCCCGACTACTTCCTCCTGGAAAATGTAAAAGGAATGGCTGACTTTAAACTGGGCGGTGTACAGCAAGGGAGGTCCATCGTCGGCGGTATCAAGATGGGTGTGGTCAAGCTCATTCTCAAGACGTTGCATGCTATGAAGTAGGTGGAAGCAAGACTTGAACGTGCTAGTATCTTCCCGTAGAACTTCTGTGGACCGCAAACAAGCTCGCCGTTTTTCGTACTTATCCGCACTTTTCTGCTTACTTAGTTACCAAACGAGATTTGGCCTTCTTCAAGCCGGCAGTTTCGGCTTGCCGCAATCACGCCGCCGTCTGTTCATTTGGGGCGCTAAACGTGGACTTACTTTGCCTGATCTACCTATGACAACACACGTCTCGCACTGTAAGGCAGGCAACGCTCTGGACATCCAAGGTAATGGGGTCATCAAGCGCTTCGAGCCCGACAGCCGATCTTTTCGAAATGCTCCACTGCCTGCTGTCACGGTTTGGGACGCAATCAGCGATCTACCTCCATTCGAGTTCGAGGCACCGGTCCGGTCCCAAAGTCTGAAGAAATACCAGCTGGACGCTCTTCAGTCTTCCGAGATCTACCTTAAGAAGCGAAAGCTGCGGCGGAAGCACCCGATACCAAGCTTTCCCGTCGCCGACGCTCAACCCGTTGGCCTTCCCTCGCTGCCTTATACCCTTCCGCCTTTGAACGAATATCAACGTTCTCTGCGTGGCAGCGCTACCACCTGCACAAATCATCAGACTACAGCCTTCGGAGATCTGACAGTGGCCCGCATCATCTGTGTCCCATACTCACGAGGCGCTGATCACCGACATCTCCCGTCGGCCCTAGCAATCAATCGAGATATCAATGGCCCGTTTACACGAATGGACCCTACACACCAGTTTCCGGTAGTAACTACCGCCATCCATTGCGCCGGAAAATTCGGTGCCGTCCTTCACCCTATTCAGGATAGAATAGCCACCGCTCGTGAGCGCGCTCGCGCTCAGGGGTTCCCGGATCGCTTTGTCTTCCGAGCAGAGCCTAACAAGCGCGGCGCAGAGAAGGTCACGGACATTTATCGACAGATTGGCAACGCCGTGCCACCGCCCCTCGCAAGAGCATTGGGAAGGCGACTGCTCGTGGCTGTACGAAAGGATCGTGGAGTTGGACAGCTGAACCGAAACGACACAGCCTTGGAGGAGACTACCGTAGTCGCTGCTCCCGCTCCAGAGGCGAGACCATCCTTAACCTGCCCTACTGCTGTAAGTCTGACACCGGATGTTTTACCGGCAGCACCCGTTCTCTTCCCGCCATCTGCCCAAACCTCTTCTGGATCCATTGCAATCCCACGCAAGCTTGTACCTCGACCACGTAAAACCGAGGTGTACATCGACCTCACAACGCCATCTCCCGTCCGCAAGTCATCATCGACACCAACGTCAATCCGGCCTCACCGATTCTCAATTCCTTCTGCCTCAGCCTCCCCTGCTACCGTATCCAATTTGGTAGCACCTTCCCCCCACCCCCCGCCGCCTTCCAAAAAGCGCAGAAGCACCGTAGAGATCGTCATTGACGTCTCACCCAAGCGGCGCAGATAGCGGTCTCCTCGTTTCCTGACGGGCACACCTGCTAGAGCTTTTCGCAAGTTACGCTGCAGGACTGCTCTTTTTCATTTCTGATCGCTGTGTTTTCTACACACAATATATCTTGAGTTCTTACAAACCGTGACCAGGGCCTTTCAACATGTCAGCAGAGCCACTGGTAGAGCCGGCCGCCGGTTCCGCAATTACGCGGTTTGCCGCAGCTGATCCCGCAACCATGCTGAATCCCGGTAGTATCTGAACGCAACCACACATCAGACGCTGAGGACCCCTTCTGCGAATAGGCGCTCATGCCAGCAACCTACTTTGGATCACATAGCTGCATCACGGCGCCCAGAAAGTGGAAATAGTAGAACATTTCAGCTGTCGGCAAAGCGAGTCAGTTTGCGAAACGATGCGCTTTTCCGGAAGAGAACTTACCGATGCGAAAAACTGCGTACGTAGTCGTGTATCCAGTGGTCCACATGTCGGTCCTTTCGTTCTGGACCCGGGAGATCGAAGGCTGAGGTAAGGAGGCCATGCCATGTGAGCTTTTGACAGTCGGGCGTCGGACTTTGCTAGGGACCATCACATCAAGTGACGATTCTCACCAGTCCCACCCCGCGACAAAGGATGAACGCAGCGGCGTAGACCAGACAAGCCCAGAGAACCGCGGCGAACTCCTTGATCATGACCTGGAGCATCCCTGCTCGGAACGGGTAGCTTCCGGTGAACCTGAGGAACAGGAGCACGAGATTCCCCAGGAAGAACACAAGCTGCAATCTGCATGCGAGGAAGAAGGAACCCGGGTAAGGCTGTCGTTTCAACTGGCATCAAGGAAAGGCTATCGACAGAGAGGGGTGGACAGACGGATCCTTACACGTATGCAATGACGACCGAGGAGAAGGTTTGACGGTTATACTCAGCGAAGAGTGTAACTAGTAGATCTGCTGCTAGGAGACATAGCTGAATACAAGCTGCCAGCCGGAAGGACCTGATTTTTCTCATGTCATGTCCGTGGCATGGATTTGGTTGGGGAATCGCAAAGAACGCGTCGAGTCAGTCACTGCCCAAACAAGTGATTTAGAGAATCCATCCATCACGACATGCACAGCCTTCCACCGTCCTCTGGCTTTCCCGTTTTCCCCACAGACTTCTTTTTGTTTCTTCCCCTACGTCACGGCAAGAAGGGAACAGCACCGGCAGAGAGAAAGGCGCCATGGGAAAGCAAGGGAACCCGGCATCAGGCTCTGGCAAGAGTGGTCCAGTCTCAGCAGCGCCTTTGCCCTTGAAAGCTAAACCAACGCTAACAAAGGAACAGGAAAAGCAACAAGCCGCCAATGCGGTTCCTCCTCAAGCCCCAATCTTTCCGGGCTGGACGGGCAAGACGCCAGTCAGCCTACTAAGCGAACATTGTCAAAAGAATCAGTGGCGAAAGCCAAACTACCGTCTGGTACGGGGACCGCTATTGCTTCCTCACGACAACCTGCCGGTTGACCATGATTCGCCGTTCTTAGATGAAGAAACCAAAGGGCTTCCAGTGCTTAGTCTCCCTGGCGAAAGAAGATAAAAAAACTAGGCAACTGAAGACCATTCCGTACTGTCCGCCGCTCTTTTATGAGTCCGAACAGGAAGCGAAACATGTATGAGCATGTACTTCAGTTCGAGAAGAGAGATTACGCTTACCCATGATGCCGTGGGCTTTAGTTCTCGGCGACGTACGCGCTGCACAAAGTTGCCTCTCATCTGAGTCTGTATCGCCTTCTTCCGCCGGAAGCTCGGGACCTTTGGCAGGCCTTGGAGGAGGAGCGGCAGAAGCTGCCGACTCATGTTACGCAGTACCAATACACGGCGGATCCCTTCGCGGCAGAGGAAGCCCGGTTGGAAGAGGAGAGAAAGCGTCCGGCGTCTTCGGTCGCCAAGGCTCCTCGAGAGCCTTGGCTGAAATACCCGCTCGTGCATATGAGCGCTGAACAACGTCAGGCGGTCGAGCAAATGATCCGGGCACATACGTCAAGTGTCCCGAGCAAAGGGGGTGATGGCATGCCAGATCTTGGCTTGGTCGCTCCATTGACAAAACTGGGATTCCGGGAAGCCCATGTCAAGGAGGCTTTGACGTTTACATCCGACCATGCTAGCGCCCTTGATTGGTTGTGCATTCACGTTCCCGAAGACGATTTGCCTCCCAAATACTTGCCTGATGTCACACCTGAAATCAACACGCAACGGTTCAACTCAGGCGGGCTTGCGTTCGAATATGCCGTAAAGCGCTTGCACTCAACAGGGTATTCTCGGAAACTCTGCGAAGCTGAGCTGAGCGTGAGCAAAGGCAACGAGATGATTGCGTTAGTGCGCTTGACTCGCAAGCTAGCCCGCGGAGATGACGCTGCGCATGTGTCGAAAGAAGCTACTGAATCGTCAGCAGAGGATCTGCAGGAGGAGACTGAAGCCCTGGAATCTATCTTTGCAGATCAATTCCGAATGGAAAAGACGGATGTAGGAGTGATCCTGTCCATCTCATTCACTCTTCGAGCAGTGGACGGGGAAAACAAGCTCGAAATCTACATTCCGGCATCGTCCAGATATCCATTCGAGACTCCGGGAATCGTGGTGAGAAACCCCAATCTCCCTGCATACATTCTTCTGAGTATCCAAAGGGGGCTAGCAAAGGAGGCGTGCAATCAACTGGGGTCACCGATGGTGTACGCACTGCATGCATGGCTAGAAGACAACATGGAACGACTCGTCGACGCGCCTCCACCGCTCGCTTCGATCGCGGTTGGAACGAGCGCCGGCGAGGAAGATCAGGAGCTACCTCAGATCAAGTCCGACACCAAGAATGGGCTGGGACGAAAGCAAGTCAACCCGCACTCAAAGATTCTTCGCCCGGACGCAAATTTGAGTCGGCAACTGAAGGATTCCTATGTCAAGAAGTGCAAGGAAGCTGCGTACCAAAAAATGTTAGCTAGCCGAAGCAAACTGCCTTCCTTTCAATCTCGCGACGCCATAATCGCCGCCCTTGCCAAACATCAGGTCCTCATCGTCTCTGGTGGTACCGGTACGGGGAAAAGCACGCAACTCGGGCAGTTCATTCTTGAAAAGTAGGTATAGTGTCTGACGAAGCGGAAAGACGTGATACTCACCTTTCTCTTTTTTCTCAAGTATGGTAGAAGAAAACCGAGGGGCCGAGTGTAACATCATCTGTACCCAACCTCGAAGGATCAGCGCGCTGTCCCTCGCCGAACGTGTCAGTGCGGAGCGTTGCGAGCGAGTAGGGGCCACTGTCGGTTATTCTATGCGTGGAGAGGCCGTACGATCGAAGGACACGAGGCTACTCTTTTGTACAACAGGGATATTACTGAGAATGCTTCAGTCGGACACGACTTTGGGCTCAGTATCTCACGTTATCGTTGATGAGGTAGGCGAGATTTTCGAGAGCCCATTCCATCGTTTGCTCACATCCTCTGCTTGCGGCCAGGTCCATGAACGGGGAGTTGACTCTGATTTCTTGTTGATCATCATCCGGGACCTCTTGACCAAGCGCCCCGGACTGAAACTTATCCTCATGAGTGCTACAGTGAAAGCCGAGACGTTCTCGTCGTACTTTCAGGGTGCCCCTACGATCACAATTCCTGGTTTTACTTTTCCAATTGAAGATTTCTACTTGGAAGATATTCTGCGGACTACAAGTTTTCGAGACAACACGGGGTCCCGTCGGCGGAACGGAGACGAGGATGACGACGAGGCAGAGGAGGGTTATTTCAAGGAGTGCAACTTAGACGATTCGGCGATTACCACCCTCAAGGCTATTCAAAAGTCCAATTTTATCAATTACTCTCTCGTTGCGGCCATCGTTCGTCATATATGCGACACGACGAAGCCAACGGATGGAGCGATCCTTGTTTTCATGCCCGGCGTGATGGAAATCAGTAAATGCATGGACGCGATCCGGTCTGCCGTGCAGAGTAACCTTGAACTACTGCCCCTGCACGCAAACCTTAGTAGCAAGGAACAATCCCGAGTCTTTGCGAAGGTTGGCTCAGATACTCGAAAAGTCGTAGTTGCCACGAACATCGCAGAAACGTCGATCACCATCGACGACGTTGTTTTTGTGATCGATAGCGGAAAGGTCAAAGAAAACACCTTCAACGGTACCGTCCTAACTCTCGCCGAAACGTGGGCGAGTCAGTCTTCCTGTCAGCAGCGCCGTGGTCGTGCCGGGCGTGTGAGAGCCGGACAGTGCTACAAATTGTTTTCGAAGCGGTTTTCGCAAACGAAAATGGCAGCTGACGCAGTGCCCGAAATGCTGCGGATCCCCTTGGAGCAGCTTTGCCTGCAAGTCCTGGCCTTGGGCTCAACTGATGTCCGAGCTTTCTTGGGCAAGGTACGTGAGAGAGAGAAAGGCCGTCGCGAGCTACCACTGACTCCGAGATGGTCAACTCTGAAGGCTTTGGACGCGCCGTCCCTTGTAAACATTGAAAACGCATTGCAAGTCCTCCGAGATGTCAACGCGATAGATCACGTGACAGAGCATTTGACCAGCCTCGGGCAACATATGGTGCGTACGCTGCGCAGCGTTCGAGACAACCTTCTGCATCTGCATCACAGTTTCTGATCTGTACACACGTAGGCAACGATACCTGCAGATCTACGAATTGCGAAAGTTCTGCTGTTCGGCTCACTTTTCCGCTGCGTCAGCACCGCGCTCACAGTAGCGGCATGCATGTCCTCTAAAAGCCCTTTTACGTCCGCTATGGATGCCCGTGAAGATGCCCGAGCGTAAGACCTGTATCCGAAAACCACATATTTGGACCGCATCCTGAAGCTGGTTATCTAGAGCCCGAGAGCGATTTGCATCCGACAAAAGCGATTGGCTGACTGATGCCCGTGCCTATCATGGATGGGTAGAAGCGGGTCGTAGGAGCCGACGAGAGGCTCGTGATTTCGCTGAGAAGGTGATCCTCGCCTTGTAGGTTGTCCGATCGTGATCCCATGCTGACGTTTTTGACAGAATTACATGTCATACATGACCCTCTCGGCCATCTCGGATCTCAGATCGCAGTATCTCCAGGTCCTTACTTCCCTCTCTTACGTTCCACCAGATTATCATGAGCGGGGGAACGGTACTCACGACATGAACACAAACTCGAACGAGCCAAAAATTGTAATCGGAGCTTTGGTCGCTGGTTTGTATCCGAATCTTGCACGCGTGGCCAAACCAGACACGACATACTCTCAGACAGGATCGGGCGCTGTGCCGATTGATGCGCGTGCCCGAGACATCAAATTCTTCACTCGGCACGATGGTAATATCGCCGAGAAACTTTCAAGGGAGACTCTTCTGACTTCTGCTTGTATAGGGCGCGTATTCATACACCCATCGTCGATCAACTTCACCCTCACACGAGTCGACGCACCTTTTCTACTCTTCCTCACCAAAGCGGCCACGTCGAAAGTTTTTCTCAGAGACTCGACCCCGGTTTCGGCTTGGCCGGTGCTCCTGTTCGGTGGCGCTCTCACGGTTGAGAATGAGGGTCGATCGCTGGCTGTGGACGGCGAGTGGAGGTTCCAAGGGGCCCCTCGAATCTCAGCGCTTGTCAACGGCATACGTCGTCTCCTCGATGCAGCCCTCGCCCGAAAGATTGCCCATCCGGCGTCCCATGTCGCGGATGCCCCAGTCATTGCTCTAATTCTGGACCTCGTACAGACGGACGGCTTGTAGAGGGAGTCTACTTTATATTTTTGGCTCGATTATATAACATATTGCATCATATATCGTAATAAGGATTTTGGGGCCAGCAAAAAAGGAAACACTCGCTTCCCTGGTCCCGACTCACGCAACCCCACCATGTTCAGAGTCATCTGCGTGCGTCGTTTACAGTCTCGAACCGCGTTTCGCTCTCAGTCCACGTCTGCCGCTTTGCCGTCCGCGTCTGGGAAAAAGTACGCTTCCCGTTTCAAGGCTCACCCCAGCCTCCCACCTCGTCTCGTTTGCTCTCCCCGGAACCAAAAATAATTTGTATATATGGCATCTGGAAGTCTTGCATGTTTGTGGCTGGCCTGGGGCTTGGGGTCACGCTATCGCTGTCTGTAGTTTGACGTTTTTCGGCGATTTTCAACGGGCTCGATCTCCCCACACAGACACCACATCAGCGTCGGGGTAGCGTCGCATCCAAGAGCTCGTTCGAAGATGAGGTGATCGTATCACAGACCCACGTTATGCTGTCTGTAGTCCGACGTTTTGAGCGATTTCCATCGGGCTCGATCCCTATGTTTCATAGCGTCGTGGAGAAGTTGGTGAGCGGAAGTAGTTCTTGGGAATCTCGAGAAATGGTGGAACCCACCTGCGCACCAACTCCCCCTGCTACGAGTGACGCGGAAGGACGACCGGAGGGTCGGCGCCCGGCGGCACCTTTTTGACTCTTAACCCGTCGAGACCCGCTGTAATAGATCTAGTAATTTTTTGAACTTTTTTCTCCAATATGTGGAGAGAGAATAGTTCGCTGGGGAAAGGGAAAGTACCCTCGGACCATGAGCGTATATGTCGAAAATGCAAAAATTGACGACTGGAGTTCCTTCTTCAGGTGACTTGAGCTTGGAATGCACATTGTTCCAAAAGGTCGTCATGTAATTGTCGTTTGCGCTTCGAAAAATTGCGGAGGAGCTTTGCCCGATCGACTGCTGATGTAAGAAGAGCATGGTTCTTTGCGGCAGTGGCTGCATCCCACGATGAATGCTTTTCTCGATGAACTGAAGTATGCTGCCAGGTCAGCCCGTTCCGTCAAGGTCCACGGTTTCTTCAAACATGTAAAGACCTCCGGCAAGGTTTAGTCGCTCTTCGGTCTGCTGTTGGAGCAGGGCATCGTCGTCCCTGCGATTGGACACATCATTCGAATCCAACCAGCCCGGCTGTTGAGGCGGGACCTGCAGCGTGGATGTGATACGCGACGTGGGATCAACGAGCAAAAATGACAGCAGCGTGCTGCAGCCGTCTCGCGCAGGATCCACTAGCGACAAGGCCGAAAATCTGTGCTGGTATATGTTGGGAAACACAACACAGCGGCCAGGCAAAAGATTGATATCGGCGAGATGCTGATTGCTTTTGTCTCTGTCGAGAATACCAAAGCCTGCCATCATTGCTTCGAACTCCAGTTCCCAGCGGCCAGGTTGTGCGACGGCTGTGCGCAGGCTCACAGCTGGTATCGAAACGTTGTCCACTTCGACGCAATACAAGCCTACAGCGACGACTCGTTCGTGTTCAAGGCCTTCAACATGCCACGTACCGAGGGGGTGCTGAGGCTTAGAGGGCGTGAGGAGCACAGTTGTACTCTTGATTATGACCTGCAACTGCCTGCCACGCAGTGACATCCGAGGAAACTCGTCGCAAGAAGCGTCCTCTGGTTTGTACGGGGGAAGGGTCGGAAAGTTCAGGGCCAGGTCTTCCCATTCGGGGCGCTCCCAGCAGCAATCAAGTTTGAGGAGCCCATGATGAGCCGCAATCCGTTCAGATGAGGCACCTTTGGGCAGCCGATAACGGTCGACGCGCTGATAGTCAATACGAGGCGAGCGCGGCCGTTGCAGATCCGTCAAGACATTTTCGAAAAGAGGCACGAGTTGACCCAGCACACCGGCTATGCTGTCGTAATGTCTCGGATCAAGATTATTGACGTACGAAGAAAAGCATGCGATATGGCTTCCAGGCTCAATGTAGAACTCAGCAGGAAGCCACTGAAACTTGTCGGATCGGGTGCGCCAAAAAAAACGTTGCTTTAGGACTGAAGGCAAGGCAACGGCTTCCTGAGACGAACCACCAATGGTGCTGGTGAAATCGTTCCAGGTTTTTCCGACGCTCTCCTCCCGCTTGTATCCGCGAGTTAGGCCGCTGATAAGGGCAAGGTGCGACGGATGGACAAGGTCGACGACAGTGTCAAATTGTGGGATCCAATCTCTGGCATCGTTATAGAGATCTCGAGGACGTCGATATGCCTGGCCATCTGGCTTGGAAGCTAGGATGGCTCTGGCTTCAGATTTGATGGAAATCTGAGTTTCAAATGGGATCAAGCCATCGGCACAATGTACGGCGTACGTGCCAAACCTTGTGGGCGCGTTCTTTGCATCTTCCATGCACTCTTCAAGCGCGTACCGAAACATCTCTTCGAGGGTGGTCTTTGGCTGATCTTCGGACATGGCCAGCGCATCTGTCATTGTATTGCTACGCTTTCTCAGATCCTCGGCGATTTCGGTTGCTGCGATGTCCAAGGCCCTTTGACGCATCTTTTCGACGTCGGAAGCGTTAACGACGATAGATCTGCCCTCCTGTCGATACTTCTCAGCAGTGGGCTCTTTGTTATATCTCGCCTCGTCGATAAGCCTTTCTAGATCAGCGACAGACATATGCCTCCCGGAGGGCAACCGATGGAGCGGAACATAATGTCTGCGCGCGTTGGTTGGCGCTTTCCCCTCTCCTTCGTCCACGTCAGCCAGAGTCCCGTCCAGCACCTCGACTAGGGGGCCCTGGGCAACCCCTTTCTGAAATGGTCCGCACTCTGCAAGATATAGTAAGCTACGCGGATCCGGCTGGGAGGACGTGCGCAGCAGCGGCGTTCCGAGACCAGCGCGTTCGGCTTCGAGACGCCACCTGGAGACTGCTCCATCGTCATTCAAAAGCGATGCCCAGCCTGGCGTGTTCCGAATCAGGTTGGCTATTCTGAGCACCGCAATTTCCAAACTCGTATGCGCTTCCTGAACGCACCCCGACTCGACGGGCAGATGGGTGCCATCCAGGTAGAGGAATGACATGTACCATTTCAAGTCTGATCCACCGGTTGCTGGGAGTCCCCCGCCACGGGAATAAAAAGGCAGCGGGAGCGCGCCAAAGGCAGCCTTCGTCTCCTGGGGGCCTGGAAGGGAAGCCGCGTAACGCGTGCGTTCGGCATAAGAGCGGATAAAGTTGGCGTGATTCTCGAACGAGTGGCCCGCAGCGGGAGACGCAGCAGCAAGGGTGATACCGGACGAGATGGGCCGCTGGTGGCTGGGCATCAGAACAGAGAGGGGGAGTCGGGAGTCGGAATTTGGTATAATGGGAAGCTGGGTTCGGGAGGGGGTTCGCAGCGTTTTCCAGAGATGTGATCAGATGCCGGTAAAAATACCGTATCCCCTCGCTCCCTCGCTCCCCCCCTCCCCAGCTCCCCCCTGTTGAGGGAAACTGTGGAGAACCCTTTCCTCCCTTTCCTCTCCTGCATTGACCTCTATGAGAGCAACATAATACGCTCAGGGTCTGAGGGACTTCCCCTCTTTCCCCAGCGAGCTATTCTCTCTCCACAGTTTCGGCCCGTGAATGAAAAAAAGCTAATTTGTCGCTAACAGCCTGTCACACATACCGGTAGCATGAGCGGAGGAGGCATCCTCTTGGCTTGTGACAAGACATCAACAAGTGCAACGTACAAGTCCACGATCACAAACTCCGAGTTCGTCCGACTCGGTGCTCGTCCCCGCCGTCGTGACGGGGAACGCCACCTACGCGAACCTGGCGGCCACGATGTATGCGTGTATGAAGACGTCACGTCGGACTGGCAGCTCCTTGAGGGAGTTCATTCCATAGCGTGTACCGTCATCGATCCGGTTTGACTCTTGCACGAGACCGGCGTCCCCGTCGGTGAACCTCCCCGCTCAAGAACTGCGATGCTTCGTGGTGGTGCAGTCAGGAATGGTTTGGCACTCTGACTCCGAACAAAACGGCCTGCAATGAGTACGCCATCACGGAGCTCCTCGTCGCCGTGGGAACAGTGCACGGCCCGACGGCGCCGACAGCGGATTCTAGCCTAGCGGGATTGACGACTGCCCTGGATGCTTCGGGGACAACGGAGTCTTCGACTCCGTCCACGGATGAAGCTCTGCAGGGGACGACTGTCCTGGCATTGGCCTCTGAGGTCGTGGGCACCCTGACGTTTTTCGTTTCGTTTCCATAATTTTTCCTTCCATAATGCGCTAGCACCGCATTATGATAAGATCAATCGCTTTTTATCGTATTGTTATCAGTTTTTATCGTATTGTTATCAGCGCAAAAGTTTTTCAGGGACGGACTGACCACATCGCAATCATCGACGCTCTCTGCGGCCACGTTTGACCCGTCATCGACCTGTCATCGACGAATATACCGGTAGTCAGGCTGCTGTCCTCACGGCCTCACGGCGGCAGCGGCGGCTCGACGTTGTTGACAGCACTCGCACCTTTTACACGTCATACCGGTAGCATCATGGTGTCAAAACGCCCCTCCCGTATCCTGTCGTGTGCATGCACTGTACCTTTGTACCTTTCGAAACCTTCTCGAAGGCATTAACCCCCTCCACTCAAAGCATCTTTCCAGCCGGTCCCATCGTTCAACTATCTTTCGAAAGTTTTTCAAGGGCCTCATCCGTCCATCCAAAGCACCAAACATGCCCAGCCGCATCCATGAGCGAGGAGCAGGACGAGAACGCCGACAACAGGACCACCATTTTACCACATTCCAATGCGGTTCTCTCGAGTTCAGGGTTTCCGATCCCGCCCTAAGCAGACTCCCCCTGCTGAAGAATCTCAGCCACACTACCCTTGGAGTTCATCAATCAGCGATTGGGGCGATCATCTTGAAAGAAGAGTACGCATGTGGTTCTCGCCGGCACTACATTGTTTTTTGATGAGACTGATCCTGCTACAAATATACAGGTATCCGGTGAACCAGCCTCTGCTAGAGCTGATTCTGTGCTGGGCCCACAGTCAGAGATCTGTCCGGCTTTTCGCCGACTTGCCTCCATGCTTTCACGCAGAGGACCTGTTCCAACTCATGTCCTTCCTCGGAATCACCTTTGATCACAGCATTGAAGATATCAAGACCTCCATCCGCATATACAACAGGAGAAGCCGTCGCCGCGAACAGTTTGCAGAATCAAAGGCCAAGAAAGTTGCCGCCCAAACCGAGGAGTGGGGCACTCTAGATGCTTGGTTCGGAGACCCTGACGCATCACAGGCTGACGATCCTTTCAGTAGGAACAAGAAAGCCCACACGGCAGAGAAGATTGCCAGGAAATCCCCTCTTAACCCTCGGGAAGCTGTCGTTTGTCTCGCATTCTACTACTACTCTCGCAAAGACATCCGCAAGTACAAGCCCGGAGTAGAACCTCAAGATCTGTTCAACATGGTTCAATGTGTGGTCCAGCACCCGGTAACTTCTATCCACCCTTTCGTGTGGTAACTTCTATCCACCCTTTCGCAAGGTAGAAGTCATGGAGCAGTCAAAGCTTTGTTAACGCGATCATTCTCACTCTATTCACTCCAGAGCATCTATTGAAGTGGTTCCTCCGCACTTGCGCCGGTAAGCTCTTCGACTGCACCTGGTCAAGGCCGTCCGATAACACGCTGATGAATTGCACAGTCTCACAGCATCAGCTCATCCAGCTCCAGCAAGCGGATGCCGACTCTGATAAAATTCAGCCCGGAAAATACTGTATGGGACAGTCGAAGCACTCGGCACGTGGTTCTAGCAACTGATAAGCCTGACTTACAGTCTTACACCCAGATGATGCCAGTGCGGCCATCTGCCACACCTTTGCGCGGGATTGGGAGTGGGCTGGAGGGGCGATGCAGAGGGGTCTGAAGTGTGCGCTCGTGTGAAAGGAGCAGGAAGAGTGATACCGGTCGCGGAGCGGGAGGGTTTTCCAGAGGGTCTCAGTCCAAAGGCAACATTTTCCTTGGCGCTCATGCCGCTGGTTCAAAGAATTTCTCGATTGCTCCTTCGAGTGCTTTGGGAGTGTATTTGATGTACTTGTCCTGACTCTTCGTGAATTCGAGTCCAATATTTCTGTGCCAAAAGCGAAGGTTAACACGATTCTGCGTGGAAAAAATGAGAGAAGCTGGCAGATACGAACTTGTCATAGAACATCTTGTAAAATGGACATAAGATTGCCTTGATGTCTTTGACGAGCGTAGCACGCAGATCGGGATCAGGAACACTGTAGGATTTTTGCGCTCGGATCGCCTCCTCAAACTCGGTGTTGAAATTCTATGAGCTTGTGTCAGCATCATACCTCACAGCAGTGCCAGCCTTGTTACCTTGAACTGATCCTTGATTCCGCTTTTCTGTGCAGTGGTGAGCGTTTTCGTTCCTGCTGGTACACCGTTGCCCTTGTCAGCGACGGCTTCTATGACAGGTGTCCAGGAATCCCTGTAACCCTGCCGTCCCTTTCCAGCGAGCTTTTCCAGCCGGTTGACTTCGAATGGCCCCACAATCTCGCTCAGTCCCGATACCCGAACGTGCTTGAGGATGTAAGAGAAGTTATTGAGAAGGAAGATGGAGGCCAGCGTCGGCTTCTTGTATGTTCGAGATTTCCCATCAACGCAAAGGGAGAGGGACGACAGGATATCGGTGGCGAGCGTTGCAAAAGCTGTAGCGCCCATGGGGTTCTGTGATGGTCTCGTTAGACAAATCTCGACTCAATATGTTACTCGCGTTGAGGCAGAAGAATAGGTTACCGATCCATCAGCAATGATTCGGTCAATCGCAGAGTTATACTCGACTAGGCGGCGAAGTGTGTTGAGTGTCTAAACAGGTGGCAAGAACAAGAAGTGAGGCTCGGCTTCTACTGCTACAAGCCCGCTCTGTTTTACCGTGCTCGTGAGCTCGTGCACCGTCCCGTCTGCCGAAAGGGGCGCATTCTTTCCGGTATCATTCTATGTGGCACTGTCCATCAGCCTACGCATTCGAAGACAGACTGCTCCCACGGTAATCACCTTGAGATCGTCATAAAATTGGGCAAAAGCTTGGATAACCACTGCCTTGCAGTTGCTCGCAAGATCCGTGATTTCGGTCCCCTTGACGCCAGCATATGCGATAACGCCATCGAACTCTTTCAAACCATCCATCAGGCCCTCGACGACATCGATAAGCATGAACACATCGCCGTATTCTCGCTTTGCGACATTTTTTCTAACCCTGGCGCACATGGCCTCGCCGGCTCCCACAAAACCCTCCACGGCCGGAGTGATTGTCGCTTGAAAACTGGTCAAGCCGTTGGCTTTCGGCAGCAGTTTTCCAGTAAGTCCCCGTTCCGCTTTCATAAGTCGAAGAAGCCATCGTGTGTAGGAGACCATGGCAGCAGTCCCTCTTGCATATGCAGTTTTGTGACCTCGAAGTTCCTGCTCCCGCGTCTGAGAGGCTAGCGGTTGGAGGGACTTCAGAAGATAACTGGAGCGGACCTCTTCGTAAACCTTGAGATATGTAGGTGGAAAGGATAAATCGCCAATTGAAGATGTTTGAAGCTCCGTCGATAAGCGCAGGAGATTTTGAAACTGCTCATCGGGGATATGGGCGATTTCTTTTGAAGATATAAGATTACTTCCTATTCACACTCGGCAGCTGCAATCACATCAGGATGGACATTTACCTGCTTCTCGAGAGGAAAGCGTCTCCAGCGGCACGCTAGCAGACGTAAGCCATTTGCGGAACAGATTATTGAGTTGACCAAGGGCTTTGGTGAGCGTGTATTTCTGAAAGCACTTGCTCAGCTAAATAGAAACCGCGAGAGATAAGAGTTGCGGCCCTACCAGGGAGTTTGCCGCTCTCTCTGACGCCTTGTACTTGGTTCGCTGCAGATAAATTAGCGCCTCTTTCAAAGACTCCACGGATTTGAGGAACGGCGCCAGATCCGGTTCCTGAGGTCTGCAAATGCCTTCAGCTACGAATTGTTTTGAACACTGTCGAAGATTAAATATCCGCACCCTTTGGCTAAAAACGGTTCCTCTCTCGTTCCAATGTCGAAGTAGTCGATTACTGTCTGTACTTGTTCGAGGGAACCATCGATGTCTGCAATGAAGCGATTGCTACATCAGTCGAGTGATTCAAGCTTCCTGTATACTGGATGCGAGGGTCGAACTCACGATCGTAAAGCTTCGTCAGTTTCTGAGTAGACCGATGAATGGGAAGGATGGATGTCTCCAGTCTTCCAAGTCGATAGTCAAAGGAGCTGAGCATTGTCTCCTAAATGAGGCTGACGTGTCGGTACCCAGTTGTCGCCAGAATCTCAGTCTCAAAGCATACGAACTATTTTCCCTGTGAGAATGTTTGTTTTGGCAAGACTCTCTTCAAGAGTTTCGAGGTCCTCCGTATCCTAAGACAAGTTGTAAGAACACATGTCAGGCGTAGCCTTTCATCTCCAGCTCCATCTCGACCGGACCTGGCGCAACTTGCGCTCAAGGTCTCTCCTTCGTTCCAGTTGTGCATCTACTTTCTGTGGACTGATATTGAAAGCCAGAGCTTAGGGCTTTGAGAATAGAGTTACTCGAATGCAAAGCTCTTACTCTTCTAAATATGGCATTGTCGCCGCTGCGGAAGGCACGAAAACGGGACCGTCACCGTCACCGTCGTGCTGCAACGCGTCCCACAGCTGTCCAACCCTTCAGACCGTCATCCGTCGCTGGAGTCTGGGAGATCGGACAAAAGTGACTGTACAACGCTGCATTGACCGTGTATATACAGTGGTGTTGTTTGCCCCTTATGAGACATATTGCTCGCTCTCATTCTTATTTGACTGAGAAACATCTCCACAGAACGATACAGGACTGTTGGCCATGTTAGTTGCGGGAAAGATGTCGCTCATCGACGGAGAGTCTTTTCCAGTTCTTTACTCAAGCTTCATCTCTCTTTCCCAGCTCCTTCCATCTTATGTTTGATTCGAGTGCCGCGATCGCGGCGTGTAGAACACAATTCTCGGAAGTGCGCAGTGTGAGGGATCAAGTGTCGCGCGTCCCCTTGATCGACTTTTCGGACAGATCAACATCGGACGCTTTGGACTCTATCGGACCAGTAAATAGCGCGCGAAACTCTTTCTCTCCTCGAGGCCCGCAGGCCTGCAGCTAATTGCTAAACCAGTACAGTCAATCATATAACAGGACCGTAGGCCGGCGCATTCGCTCTTTGCATCCAGTCCCCGCATCACTATCGCGGATACGTCCCAGTTAGGCTAGTCTCCAGATTTCATCCTGTCCGGGGGACATGAGAGACCCTAAAGTTCCTGTCGTAAGAGTCAACCAGCTTCTTACTCTCGCGAATGAAGCTGATTTTGATGGCCAAATGCTCCCAGGTTCTCGACGATGCCTCTCTGGAACGACAATTAAGACGCTGTCTCGCACCTTGCGCTAAAAAGGAGTCTGAAGAGAATTGGGCGTCCCACGAGACAGGGATTTTGGAAGCAGGGACGATCGTCTCCCAATCCCACGCCGATTGCGTTGGCCTTGCGAGTGCCATCAGGAAGCATCTACGGGCACCTCTTTTGTCTGCGGTACGGTAAGAGGTCCCGCGGGGACTTCAACAATAAAGCCGGTTTCATCTCGTTTCGTGGTCTGACTTCTATTGGCCCCGTAGCTTTCCTCGGAACGGACTCGTCTAGCTCGATCTGCTATGAGCGTTGTGGTGCTTGTTGAACAAAGGCTAAACGGCCGGGCAGAGCCACTCGTCCTCGAACTGACGAAAGCCGTACTTGGCTTGACCTCAAAGTCCAACAAAACATACGTAACCACGGCAAGAGAAGCTTGCCGTACCATCGTGGGCCACGGGCGGACTCCCTCTCTCCTGGACGTCTTGGCCACCGCGCACACCCACATCTCCTTGACGTATCGTCACGCCGCAGCCATGCTCCTGGACCTGACCCTTCAGACAGTACCGGCTTCTAGCATACGGAACTATCAGAAAGCGATCGAAACAGGGATCAGCAAGGGGATTGCGGATTCCGCCGCAGAGGTACGGGAAGAGAGCAAAAAGGCATTTCATCAGTACCAGGAGCTTTTCCCCGAACATATCACAGGGTATGTAAACGAACAATCTCGGGTGTCATTTTCCATTGTTGATGCTCATGAAACGATGTACAGTTTTGTTGCCACTCTTCCCCCAGCTTCGTTGAAAGCTCTGAGAATCACAGGTTCGGGGCGGCCCCTCACGGCGGCAGGAGGGAGGAACACAAAGTCCCCCATACCGCGGACCGATGCTGGATCCTTATCCCGCCCGACTACATCTCCATCGCGTAAAACTGGTCTTGGACAGGGGAGCCTGGGCACAGTGCCAGCACCCCAGTCTATCTCCCACCCCACAGCGAGATCACCGTCACGCCGCATCACGCCGACAACGGGCAATCATCTCTCAACCACAGCCAACGCCCCCCGGCCTTCCCCACCGAGACGCGCAATTCCAAAGGCTGGTCTTCCGCATGAACAGCAATTTTCCGCGGCTGGCCGGAAACTTGCCAAGCCTCTTCGCGCACCAGCTGCTGCTGCATTGTCGCAGCCTACACTCGTCCAAGGCGCTAAGCGAGTCTTTAGAGATCCACCAATATTGGGGGGTCCGCGTGGTGGGCATGCCGTCATCGGAGCTCTTCGCGTGCCAGCCGGCGCATCTCGCATACGCACGGCTATCCCTCCGTTGGCGGTCCCTGTCGTCGCAACATCGGAGCCGGTAGCTTGCGTGCCGCAATCGGCTCCTGTACTCGCTGCATCCAGTCCCCCCACTCCTTCGCCACCGGTGGCAGCTTCCGGGTTCATGCATGGCCCGGCTACGCCGATGCTACCGTTCTTGCGTCGCTCATCTCTTCCGTGTCCATCGACACCGATCCTTGCTGATCGACGGAAACCTCGAAAGTCGGCGTCCATCGTTTCGTTGAACGGCAGATCTGAAGATCCCCATCTGGAAGCTCATGATCTGTCAGATTTGCTCTACACTCCGGCGGAAATGCTGCCCGTCACTTCAAACGAGCAGCCACCCGAGCAGGCTGCTCTGCCTGTGCACTCTCCTCCTCCGCAGCACTCGTCAAAACCCTCGACGGAGCGCCATCCACCCACTATGGAGTCGGAGAACACACCGTCTGCAGGCATAACCAAACCACCACTGACATCCATCCAACCGGAAACGAACTTGCCCACTCCGCAGAAGATGATCCAGCCGGAGAGTCTGATATGTCATCCAATCCCATCCGAGTTTCCTCCTGTCGTACCCTGCATGGATGCTGAAACGGCATGGGGAGTGCCGCACGTGGCCCCAGCAGTGGAACCACTGGTTGGTTCATCGCCCAGGGTGATTGTCGAAGTTGGCATGAGCACCCCGGCTTTCGGCGCCGATGCTTTGACGAGTACCCTATGCGCTACAGAGCGTTCGAGTTTCGAGGCATCTCCTCGACTAAGTGAAGAAGACCACAAACATGACTCTCCAGAGATCTCCCACGAGGCAGCACATGGCCTGACCCCTTCGAATATGAATGCTCCTGCCATTGCTACCGACCTTCCACCGCCTCCATCACCAAGGCAGCGCGATACCCTTTCTGTTGTAAGGGCACCGGACAGTCCAAGCTTTTCCCAATTGCCATCAGAGATATCAGCCTCCCTCATCGCGATGCTGGAAGACGTGTCCACTCCCATGACGGCTCTCATGTCTCACCTCGCAGCTACGGATTTCGCGGAGCTGTTCGACAGGGTTCGTTCAGAGTGGTGGTTTGACGTTCTCCCCGCAATCATGCAAGGTCTTCGTGACGATACCGTGAGTGCCCGAAACCTATCCTTCCTTGGGAATCAGTCCATCATGTTTACGCTATCTTTTTTACCCCAGCAACATCCAACCTCATACCCGCGGTGTCTGGAAGTATTAGCAATCTTGTTCACACACCATTACGAAGCGACCATTCAGTGGATGCAGCACAATCCCAGTACTGGGGCCCCGGACGAGGGGACGTCGGAGGTTGCTGACCTTTACGTACGACTGCAAAAGTCGTGTGTCGCCAAAAAGGTAAACTGATACTTGACATCTGTCGGCACTTGGCCATGTAGCTAATTCTCGCTGGAAC
>JADGJA010000558.1:0-15194 GCA_027596035.1 Thoreauomyces humboldtii | reverse complement strand
GCGGAGTGTGGCGAGAGGAGAGTGCCTGCCTCTGCCTGCTGTCTGTGTGCGTGGAAGCCCCCGAAGAGTCTTTGTTGATCCCTTCCTCGGTGCTCTCCGGTATGAATATCATAAGGTCTTTCTCCCCTGGGTTTGTTTGGCCCCTGCTCCCATTCCCGTCCCGCCGGCAACGATCTCCAATCGACGGCAATCACCTTCCCCAACACCCTCTCACGCCACGACAACTCCCCAGTCACAGGCACCGGCAGGGACGGACTCACAGACCAAACCAGCGACCACGATCTACTGACTTTCATTCGTGCGCCCCCGATGAGCCAGAACTTCGGTGCACTGTTCCGCTCTTCCTCTTTTGCCTCGCTCGCACCTCCCGTCGCAAGTCAGCTGGCCGTCCCAGTCACCCAGGCCCTGACCGCTCCCCTCGCTCACAGAAACAATGGCAACTGGGGCTTGAAGAGGTCGCTTCCGTCGGGAAAGGGGGCAGAGCATCCCTGGTGCGTGGCCGTCTCGGATCATGATCACCCCTGGACCAAGACCACGCGATACCAGTCGGCGGCGGAGCCCGTCAACATGCTGAGGAGATGGGCGGAGCTGATGCCTCCCGTCACCGCCGTTCCGCCCTCGAGAGCGGAAGCCCTGGCGACTTTTGTGAACGATGCTCAGGAGGGGGCCGTCCTCGGAACGGAAACGGGCGATCAAGGGGCCGCCCCGCTCCGTCCCCGGGACACGGACTCGATGACCAGCGAAGAGTGGCGGGAACTCATCAAGACGGCCCGAGCCTCGCGCGATCGTTACCTGGCCATTCCCGAACTTGAACGTCCCAGCTGGGACGAGTTCCTCAACGTGCTGGTCCACCCAAAGACGCAGATAGAGCTGCAGTCTGCTCGACCAGGAGTTCCGATCCACCCACCCACTTACGCGATCGGGGAAGCGGATGCATCGTCCCCGACCATCGTGAAGGGCCGACTTCTCAACAGCTTCGCCAGCAAGCAAGGTCGCTACTCGGTGGGTGTCGGAGGCATCGTAGCATATGCACCCTCTCTGGGTCAGTCTCAAAGCAACGGCCGAGGCAACGACTTCAGCAACGTCGAGGGATATCGGACCGAGCTCAAAGACTACGAGGTCAAGCACGCGTCCTTCGACGACAAGGGTCGGCCCTTGGTGGTCATCCAACTTTACTCTCCCGCGACCCACGCCACCGGGTTCTCCACGTCTCCTGTCGGAACCTTTGCCGAGTCGTCGGTGGATATGATTGCTAACCGCGAGGTTGAACAACCCGCGAAGGGTTCCAGAGATCCTGCTGCACCCGCGAAAACCCTGCCTTTCCTCGCGAAAGCCAAACCTTCGACTTCCTCTAGCGCCGCAATCTTGAGCATTCTGAATAGCTTCACCAACCACAAGAAGCCCTCAGAGGGAGATAAATGAGCGCAGGCGTCCTCTAAATACATAATGGTTCGTTTCTCAAGCTACACGGTATCTGCTTTTACTTCTGCGAATAAACGACGCGGTGTGTATCTGAACCTTGACGTGCACGGCTGGGTGCACGGTCCAAAGTTTCGTCAAATGGGAGCTCATCAGCGGTCTGTCGACTTTCCGCGCTCGAGACTTCGCAACCCATCTTCGGTGCCATTGAAGCACTTGGTTTGGTCGACGGAACTGTTGCCGTACTCTGGATCGGGTTGAACTGCAGTGAAGCGTGACTGGTTCTTAGCTCCGGTCCCGGTTGCCATCCGCCCGTGTCCCAACACTACCTCGGCAAGGCTCATGGAGCGGCCCCCTGGCGAGGGCGGCCGCCAAGCTTCGCACAAGGAACTTCACATGAGCGATCTTGGAAGCATTGAAAACCTCTTCGATGATATACCGGCATCCTCAGCTGATTTCCTTTCCGGATCTGGCGCTCTGTCCGACTCCGAGGACATGGCTTCCGTGGGATTGCCAGATCACTCCGGACCAACAATACTGCCAACCGCTCCTGTCCCGGGGACAGGAAGCCCGGCCTCCTGGCGACCGTTTGCTTCAGGATTCCGTTTGCCTGCCTGGGGGCGCCGCATGACTGCAGATGCTGCTCCTCTGAGCAGATCTGCTAGCGAAAGTCGCCTGACGGTGCTCAGTGCGAAGGAGGCATCTCAAAGGATCGTGTCCGAAGGGAGACCCAGCGTGGCACGATCGCTTACAAGCGCTCCCTCGGTCCGAGAAAAGGCAGACGACGCTTTCAGCGAAGACTCTGCGCTCGCAGATATGATGGGCCGGTTCGCCACACTTGTCATTACAGGGGAACTGGCCGACGCAGATCAGACGCTGTTGCAATCCAAGATTGCGAAGCTGCATCTTTTGCAAAGCGAAGTGGTGCAACACCTTTATGCGCAGGATCTTGCTCAGAGAGATCGCGCGACAACACTCCTGGAGAGCATTGTAGATGAGATTGGTGTTTACGGCGAGTTTTTGGATACGGGTAATCCAGAGCCCCAACTGGGAATGCTCATCCGAGACGAGGGTGTCAATGAGCTCGTCAGCATCGTTAGTCCAGCACACGTAGTCAATGACGGGGATTCCACAGGTCTTGCATCGTCCGCGGTAGGAGAGCACCGTCCGAGTAAACTTGTCCTTACATCAACTCATCGACCATCTACAGGGAAGCATCGCAGACCATCTTTCCGAGGGTTCGCCACAAATGCCTCGCCATAGTCGAAAGCTTTCTGTTTCCACAATTACATCAGCCGCCTCCCGTGGATCATCAACTTCCCCGTCACTTGGAACGTTTGCACCTGAATCCGGTTCAGCAATCGGAACTTCGGCGCCTCCTGGTCCGAAAGACACGTTACGATGGACCTCCTTGCAGCGTTTATCACTGCAGTTGTTTACAGGCGCCATGCGTCAGAAAATGGGTACACCGACCGTAATTAACCTCGCCGGTGGGATACTGGTCGGAACGTCGAGGTCGATCGTCTTGATCTATGATTTCTCGCAATCCCTTCGTGCCGCTCTCGGCGATTCCTCTGAACAGCCGGATCCCGGACCGGTCACGTCTATTTCGCTCGGTCCTGGCCATACGCATCTCGTCTGTGGATACGCTGAGGGTCTTATCCGAGTGTGGGACGTTCAGAAGCGCACGATTGTCCGGTCCGTGGTTCCTTTGCATCCCATGGGGAAGGCGAACGCATTGCCGAACGGTCACCAGCAGGGTGCTGCCATTGTCCACATCGCTTTCGTGGGATCGAGGGGCGCCTTTGTTTCCGCGGACGATCATGTATGACAGCATTGCTTACCGTACTTGGGGATCACCTCTAACCTCGTACTAGGGAAATGCATTTCATCATTCCGAACAACGGCTTTTGATCTTGACCAGCCAAATCACTCGGATCCATCCAAAAGCGACGGCGTCACCAGACGTGCTCACTACAATCTACGCTATGTCGGCCCTTCCTCGCCTTGCAGGACATCTGCGCTACCCGGGTGATCAACTACACCTGGTAGCGCTAAGCACTCCGCATAAGGTACCTGATTTAAACCTTTCCCGATCAAGGAGACACATGCCTCAGACTTTTTGTGAAATAGATGGCTATCATGAGCATGAAGCCCACGCCGCAGATGCAATTCCGGATGGCATGGAATAGCGGTACCGGCGAAGCCGAAAATACGACAAGTGGAACATGTCGCATGTCATGCCTCGCTTGGAGTCCGTTAGCTCGGCATATGAAAGATGGTAAGATCTCGGGAGGACGTGATGTTTGTACGCGACCGGCTTCGTACATAGAGCGTGTCTCATATCGGTCATGTCAACAACAGGAAAGACCGTGAAGCTAGGAGATCCCTTACTTGCATGTTCTTATGGGCCTCGCCTGCGGATAATTCAGGTGGTGTGGCGCCCACAATCGAAGCGCTCGAACAGAAGCGCCATGAGCGCTACCCAGCCAACGGTTGATTACGTTGTCCGAGGCGACTGGGTAGGAACTGATGATATCGTGGCGGCTCAATGGCTCGATGAGAAGGTACCAAGTTTAATGCATTTCTCCTTTGCCGGAAAGTACCACTTACTTCCACTCCCCAGTTTCTGGTCCTTCTGACTAGTCATCAGTCTCTCATTTCCTTCGATGTTGTTGCGATGCAAGAGGTGGAAAGGACGGAAGCTCTCTCTAGGAAGATTGTATCTGCCGACTTCCAGCCGCAAACACTTCGGACGAAAGGAATTGTTCCCACTTTGTCAATGCACCAAAGCTTCAAATCTTTCAAAGGAAAGGTGTTCATTCTGGTAACTGCTGCCTTGGCATGGTCGCTCGAAATTCTCGACCGTCTCAACTCACGATCTTTCAGGGCGAGCGGGACCTCACCGTAGCTAGCCGGCTGTCGTGGACGGATCGCATCAAGGCCCTCGTAGTTTACGGTCACTTTGAGGACGCGATTGCCATGGGGCTGAAGTTCTATAATGGTCAGCTGCAACATGCCGTCACGGGCTTACCACGAGAAGAGGATTCAAGAAAGGAGCTCGTCGGGAATCACCTCGCCGAACTCCTGATGACCCACATCGACATGTCGCTTGCCAGCTATGAAGCTGCCGAACGGAAGCTGCAGGAAGGAGAAGATTTGAATGTCTACCGGCAGCTAGCCGTAGCGGCATTCGACACCTGCCTTGCCATCAGTCGCGAGGACCTGCTGTTTGGTGATATCTATGAGCAGTTTACCGACAAGGAACTTGGGCCCGTGTTTTTGGAACTTTTGGAAACATACATTCTAGACGAACGCGTCACCGGCTTCAGCAATCCGATCATGGTGCAGGAGTTCATGTCGCATTACGAGCAACACGAGTGGTTCGATCGCTTGGAGCAAGTCATTTTGCACCTCGATCCGACTGGTCTCGACGTTCACCGCACCGTTGGCACTTGTCTTAAACACCATATGCATAGCGCTCTCATCTACATTTACACGCGAGTGGGCGACTTTGTCATGCCAATCGTGGAACTACTTCGCTTGATCGACTCAAAGCCGAATGATACTGAGCAAGCTGACGCACGAAGAGCACAACCAGATCGGGAAGGGGCAGTGCACTCGATCCCGGAAACGGCGTCTGTTGAAGGCGCAGTCTATACCCTGTATGTGTATCTCGCCTATGTCTTGACCGGAAAGGCATTCCCGGTTGGGATTCTCGGCCCGGACGAGGCCGTTCAGGCGAAGCAGGATGTCTACAGCTTTCTTCTGTCCCCCCTGCACGCATCCTGGCCTCCTGGAGCTTCAACGCAAAACCTCGGTCAGGAGCGCTTCCCTTATATTCGTTTATTGTACCAGCATGATCCGCGGGAGTTCCTGAAGGTGGTGGCGGCGATGTTGAGCGACAATGCTTTGGACAGCAATCTGCTTCGCATCAGAGATAACGTTTTTATCGCTGACCGTGATGGACTAGGACGGTACACCGATCGATACGAGATCAGCCGGCAATTTATCATGGATTCTCTCTTCACCGCCGTGGAAGGCGAGACTCCGCCTCAAGCCGCAGACTTGCTGGAGGGATGGCCGGATTCAGCTGCTTTGAACGTGCCAAGAGGAACCCTTGACCTCTATTGCTTTGCTGCGCGAAATTTCGCGCGCTTCGGTGAGTCGTTTACTCTTGGCCATGCGGTGCTCCGCAGAATAGTTCTGTCACTAGCCCTGTCATCGGATCCCAGTGCGTTCCACGATCGGCAACACGCCATTCTCGCAATTTTGGCGAGTGGCTTCGAGCCCAGCGAGGCACCTGGCGAAGCCCAAAAGTTCGTGGAGATCTACGAGCACGCTAAACTGTGGCAGGTCCGAGAGCTGGTCGCTCGAAGGCAAGGACAGTACGAACTGGTGCTACGGTGCTACCTAGAGGATCCTTCTCGACGACGAGAATGTTTCTCTGTCCTCAGAAAGCTCGTATTGTCAGGAACGCTATCTGTTGATCAACGAGAAGCAGTCAAGCAGAGCCTCCTCGAACAGGTCGAGGATCTCCTCTCCGTGGACAACGTGGAAACAGCCAATCTAGTGACCGCTCTGTGGCCAACGGAGCACAGAGCAATCTTTATCAAGCTTGCGGATAAGCCAACCGAACTCTTTAACTACTTGAAAGGCCTGCTTGACCCAGTCGAGTCGGTTTCCGAAGGAGAAGCTGCCATAGCATCCGAGACTTCGGTTATCGGCCCTGTTGCGACAGACATAATACTTACTTTGCCTGAAGAGATATACGAGCAGTACATCACCTTTCTCTGCGAGAGGCAACCGCGAAGTGTCAAACCGTACCTCGAACGGCTTTTTGTCAGTCAGGCGGGATATCCGTATGACTTTGAGAAAGTATCTGCGGCCTGCAAAGCCAACCACATCATCGATGGAGCTTCATGGATCCTTGAGCAGAGCGGAGATCTGGAAGGCGCGTTAGGGTTGATCTTGGAGAGTATTCGCGAAGGCATCCTCGGCGATGAACCCTGGCCAGATCCACCCGACGAGAGCGAAACCGTACCAGCGGGGAAGGTACAAGTCGTTGAGGGTATCGAGCTTGGTCTCCAACTATGTCGTCGAAATTCGAGCAAGCTGAACAAGCAGGACCGCGAAAACCTTTGGTTTCGAATGCTAAATGCGATGGTCGAGCTGCACCACCTCACGGCGACCCCCAAGGAAGACGCTCAAGAAAGCGGAGCGGTAATTGAAATACCGGGACAGCAACACGATCGAGTAAAGCAGCAGCTCCTCAAGTCGACAACGCGAGAAATCCTCTACAGCATGGTCGGACACGTAGTCCTTCACTCGATCATTCTGCGCATCGTACAAGCGCAGCCTACGGCGCCTTTTGGGGAGCATCGACGAATGATCTTCTCTATGCTCGAGTCGTACACCTACGAGCGTGAGCTCCTCGAAGCGACCACGCGGATCCTAACCGAGGATGCGCACGCCTGCCACGTTCGAAGTCTGACGGCACGGAGCCACGCCTTGAGACCCGCTCGGGGCCAGTGCGCCGTCTGTCGTCGGTTGCTGCATGTGCGTGCCTTGGTCCCCGCGGACATGGGAGATCGAGTGGTAGTACTGGCATGCGGACACGCTTTCCATGCCGTGTGTCTGCAACGCGAGATGAACGCTATCGCACTCAGGGAGGAGTGGACCGTGCCATCTGGAAGCGTGGCTCGTGGGACCGCGTGGTGTACGATGTGTTCTAAGACGCCAGGTAGCAGCGCTCTTGCCGCGGTGCGCAAGCGTGCTGAACTTGGAGCGGCCAAGTCTAAGGGGAAGGAGGTAAGGCTTCTCGTTCATGGAACTGGGTGATCGGCACTGATCTTCTGTTTAACGTCGCAGAAGCTTGTGTCGCTTGCCGACCTCGCCTCGGATCGTGGTCTGAAACCACCGGCCGATCCCGACCAGAGCCTTCCCGCAAAGATGACCAAGGCGGACCTGTTTTTGCAACTCTCCACCCAAACCGCTTCGGTAAGAGTAGACTATTCTTTGCGCACTTCCACGGTCCATGACTAACGCTTTCTCCGCAGAGTTCATTATATACCCTTCTTGCCCCACGCGCCAACCCAGGAGACTCACGAAACGTGTACGACGAGGATGCTGGAGAGATCGACTACGGAGACCTCTCGCTCCATTCAGATCAATCCCATTCGCACTCGTACCAGCAGGACCATCACGGACTCGCTCCAACAAGTTTTCCTCCCAACCTCACCCGCAACCCGGACCGCAACGCGCTGGCGCTTGCTCCACCGACGCCCCGCGACTCTGCCAGGGGCGACGTTCTTGTGCTCGGGCTCTAGCAGGCCGTTGCTCCGAACTCCATTATTCCCCACGTCGTTACATTCCTGCGCCTTTATTACTTTCTGCCACTTCGCGAACACGCTTTCTCAGTGTTATACTGCGAAGCCTATCGGTTTGACTTTTTTTTCTACCACATGCACACAAAATGATGTATATTAACAAGAGTATAAACGCTGGAAACATTCGCGTCACCCATTGACCTCGACACGTTCAGATCAGATCGGTCACTAAGAACAACAGGAAGATAGTGAGAAATCAAGACAAATACACCGTTAAACACAGTGGTGACGACAATCCCACCGTTCATGGGCATCTCGTCGATCTGAGTACTGTAGTACTGTTCGATATCGCGGAGAATCTTGATGTCATCGTTCTTGACAAAGTTGATCGCCACGCCCTTGCGACCGAATCGTCCTGATCGACCAATACTGAAAGATGAAATGACCCGTCAGCCAGGACAAAAAAAATATGCGCGGCACGGAGAGCAGATGTACCGGTGGATGTAGAGTTCACGGTTGTTAGGAAGATCGTAGTTGATGACAAGCGAGACCTGTTGGACGTCCTGTAGTCGAAGAGGGAGAGAGAAGGGAATGAACGTCAGGCTACGCTTTGACGTTATGCCACAAGCAACACCAAAAAAAGAGCGGCATGACTTACGATTCCACGGGCCCAAACATCGGTGGTGATCAAGACCCGGCTATGCAGCGGCGATCACGCACCGATGCGTCAGTACTTTTCGTTCTGAATGAACCCTCGCGCTCTCTCGAATCCAAAAAGCAAGGCAGGATGACTGAAGGGGTGGCATGTACCTGGCGCCTTGTCGGAACTCTGTCATGATCGCATCACGCTCCTTTTGTGGCATGTCGCCGTGCATCGAAGACACGGTGAAGTTGGCCTCGCGCATCTTCTCGGTGAGCCAGTCGACCTAAAGCAAGATCGAGTTAGTCAGCTGGCCGTTTGTGACATGCAGGTGCGTTTCAAGAAGATGCGCACCTTGCGACGAGTGTTGCAGAAGATGACAGCTTGGGTGATGGTCAGCGTGTCGTAGAGATCGCAAAGGGTGTCGAACTTCCACTCTTCCTTTTCGACGGCCACGAAGAACTGCTTGATGCCCTCGAGCGTCAGTTCATCACGCTTGACCAGCACGCGGACGGGCTCCTGCATGAACTTTGTGGTCATCTCCAGGACGTCGTAGGGAAGGGTGGCGCTGAGAAGCACGACCTGAGTGTTTGGAGGCAAGTATCGGTAAACGTCGTAGATCTGCTCCTTGAATCCCTTGCTGAGCATCTCGTCGGCTTCGTCGAGAATGAGCATTTTGATGTTCTTGGTGCGCAAATGCCGGCGTCGGATCATATCAAAGACGCGACCGGGAGTTCCAGAGACGACGTGCTGTCCGTAGTCGAGCTTCCGGATGTCCTCACCGACCGAAGTTCCACCGATGCAGGCGTGACATTGGACATTCATGTAATCGCCGAGAGCGAGGATGACGCTCTGGATTTGAGTGGCGAGTTCACGAGTCGGGGAGAGGATAAGGGCCTGCGTTTCGCGGGAAACGGTGTCAATGTTCTGAAGAGTGGAGATCGAGAAAGTTGCCGTCTTTCCGGTTCCTGACTGGGCCTGGGCGATCACATCCCGGCCAGAGATGATGGGATGGATGGCACGCTGCTGGATGGCCGAAGGCTTCTCGAAGTCTGGAAGTAAAAGGTATGAGATTCAAGGCGACCCGGTAATGCGATCCGGCTGAACAAAATCGACGAAACTCACTGTAAGCATAGATGCCGCGCAACAGGTCCTCCTTGAGGCCCATCTGGTCGAAGGTGTTGACGACCTTGACATTGTCGGTAGTCTCGAAAACGAGCGAAGCGTCGATCTTTTCGTCGATCCCTCCACCCTTGCGTTCCTCTCTTTCTGCCATTGTGTGTGAGTAGCGCTGGGTTGCTGCTTGTGTGCTGATGGGAGGTTGCTAGTGATCTCTTTCTTCGTCGGTCTGGGCGGTCTTTCACGTTGCTTTGAACGTCCCTTTTTCGACCCGATGGGATGCCAAGCCACCAGGCGACCCGTCACAGGTCCGATTCCCTCGGACTTCCCCCCAAAGCGCACATCCTGGGACAAAGTTCCGCTGCCACTTTCACTCTCCAGCCATGCTCTCTGTTCCAAGGATACTCGTTATCCTTTGGGTCTTTCTCGTCACCGTACGGCTGTTCTGGAGGAGACGGGTAGCCGCTCAGAAGCAGCGAACTCATGATGCCCTCGGAAAAGCACCGACCGATAGGGTCTTTGGGTTCTTTCACCCTTTCTGGTACGTATTCGAGCGGCGTCGAAACTTCCTCCGCTCCCTCGGCCGATATCTGCGGTCTTAGCCCATGCTGATGCGCTGCGGATCTCAGCGACGCGGGTGGTGGGGGGGAAAGGGTGCTGTGGGTAACCGTCAAGGCCATATCGAACAAGTGGCCGCGAGCCACCTCCATGATTTACACGAGGAGCGGTGCCGGCACTACCGAGCAGATACTGGCCAAAGTCAAGGCACGGACTGCTCTCATCCTTGCTTGATATAGCCGCCTTGCTCATGCTGTGTGTCCCTTTCTACAGGATCAGTTCAACATCACGATCGATCCGCGTCATGTAGCTTTCCGCCCGTTACGTTGGTGGGCGTGGTTGGAAGCAAGCAAGTAAGCGATCGCCGCTCGGGCGCGAGTTCGACTGGGCTCGTTGACCAAGAACGTTCCTTTCCAGATACCCATTCATCACGCTTCTGGGTCAGAGTCTGGGCTCCGTGTTTGTGGCTTGGGAAGCAATGGAACGTGCAACTCCTGATGTATTTGTGGGTAAAGACTTCGTCCATTTCTCCTGGCACAGGAGATGTTGGCTGACTCCACTTTCGCAGATACCGTGGGATTTGCGTTCTCGTATCCGATCGCAAAGCAGCTCTACAACTGCAAAGTCGTAGCGTATGTACATTATCCTACTATCAGGTGGGTTAAGGGCGGGCGAAACGCCTTCGGGAACTATTCACATTGACCTTGTCGCCCGGACGTGTAGCTCGGACATGCTTAAGAAAGTGTCTTCTAGAACCGCTGATTTCAATCACTCGGGCATCGTAGCTCGTAGCGTATGGCTGACCTACCTCAAGAAATGGTGCGCATCTGCTTGATTACATGTCAGACCGGCCATTTGACCGAACCAGCTGTCCCACAGGTATTATCTCGCGTTCTCGCTCATGTATGCGCGAGCCGGGCGGGTTGCGGACGTGGTGATGGTGAATTCCTCTTGGACGGCAAATCACATCAACGAGATCTGGAGAATTCCTCAACGAACCGCGACTGTATATCCCCCATGTGATACGCGCGCACTTCGTGGATTCCCGTTAGAGAACCGGGAACGAATGATCGTATCGGTTGCTCAATTCAGGTACGAGGGCCAGGTTGGGCAAGCCCATCCGATCGCTGACACGCTGAATCTTGATCGCGGACTCATAGACCTGAGAAAGCCCATGGATTACAACTTCAAGCTTTCGCTAAACTGCTTGCCGATCATCCGTTGTTACGCGACGGAGCCGAACGGTGTCGGCTCGTGCTGATTGGTGGGAGCAGGAACGATGATGACCGGAGACGCGTGGTTCTTTTGAAAGAGCAGGTCCGAGAACTGAAGATTACGGTACAGAACCCTGGTTGTGCGGCGGGAACAAGGAAGTCGAACTAACTTAGCCTTGTGTAGGACAATGTGGAGATAATCGAGAATGCCCCGCACGAGGTCCTCTGGGATCACTTACTTCGAGCATCCATAGGCGTGCACACGATGCGCGACGAGCACTTTGGAATCGGAGTCGTCGAGTACATGGCCGCAGGTCTTATCCCCATTGCTCACGCGTCTGCAGGGCCCAAGATGGACATCGTGACTCCTCTGGAAGGACGATCCACCGGGTTTTTGGCGGACAGCGTGAAGACGTACGCCGAAACATTTCATGAAGTCTTGGCTTTGGACCCCGCCCAGCAGCTGGCTATCCGGGAGCGGGCGCGAGCTGCGGTCGTGGAACGGTTCTCCGATGCGACGTTTTCCATAGCGATCGAACAGCGTTTGGCTCCTCTGCTTCGGTCCACATGATACCATAGGAGAATGGATCTGATCCGGGGCTCGGCAATAAATATCATTACTGGTCAAATGTAGAGGCTGAACCGGTCCGGGTAATATATGCAATGGATCGCAATGAGGGTAGGTAGGATGTGCGTTATGTATAGGTATGTGAATGAAGGGTGAATCTTGAGCGTGAGATATCTCTTGGAATGTCAAGATCCCTTCCTTGCCTTTTTCCGTGCGGCTCGTTCCCTCTCGTCCCGCTCCAGCTCGGCTGCAGCTCGCTCATCCTCCTTCCTGGCCAGACGCGCGCTATATGTTCAAGTGTAATGTTAGTCCTACCCGGATACGACCTCGCATAACCAAAAGTCTATGTCTACCTGCGTAATTCTTCTCTCCGGATATCGCGCGAGTCAGCTTCCATGTCGCTGTCATCAGACACGTCTCGATAGTGGTATCTGAAACAGGAAAGAAGTTGGTTGGTACATATATCGAAAATTTCTTTCATCTGTTTGAAAGCATACCCTCTGTCGGGGCGACCAAATATGCCGCTGATGATAGAGCGAAGGCCCCCTTTGCGAATAGCCTCCTCCAGGTCATCCTCTTCTCGATAACCGCGATTCGGGCGCCGAGAATCGTCAGAGTCGGTCGCTCGCCGCTTCTTTCGCGCAACTCCTTCGGAATCCTCCCGATCTCGATCAGCTTCGCGCTTCCTCGAACCGTTCCTTTCCCGATCGTCTGGGGAGAGTTTCCTGCTGCCGTTTGAGGCAGAGGATTTAGGGGCAACAGAGGAAACCGATCCCTTGTCGCGGCGAATGTCAAGACCTGGTCGAGAGGCCAGTACATCAGAAGCTGATGTTCTGCGCTCAAAAACACTAGAACGAGTGGGTACTGGGGCTCCTGTTCTCTGAGCCGGGTCGCGTGCCGAAGGTCTCTCCGCGCCGTTGGCCCTCTGAAAGGCTGACCGTGGGTTCTCGCCTTTAACGGGGTTTCCTCCGCCGTGGGAAGTCCCAACACGGCGGATATCAGCAGCCCCTGACGTCGCGACCTTCTTCTCTGGAACTGCAGCTCGTTGCGGCATCTCTCCACTCTGCGCCAAAGCGAACGCCGCCCTCGGATCCAGACTTCGTTTCTTGAGCGGAGGTGGGTCAGCGCGACTACGGGCGTGCTCTACGGGCTTCCGCGCGACAGGCTTGGACGTGGACCCCGGGTTGATCCTTTCGGGTCGCGCGTTTCCGGAGGTGTAAGCTTTTGGCTCTACTCGAAGGGGGCGGGCATCCGAGCCGGGGCGCGTAGAAGCAGCTACGGATGCACCTGATCCCGTTGCCCCATCCTTTCTGGATTTTCCGGAAGCAACAGCGGGTGCAGCTCTCGCGCTGGCCGCGGCTGCGGTTCCCGGTTTGCGCTCGGTAGTCGAAGATGACACGGTCAATTGGGCGGTCGCCTGCTTTGTGTTTTGCTCAGCCTCCTTCATGAGATTGAGAAAATCACGCTTGAACCCTCCCGTTTTCCGCTTTTCGGGCTTTCCCGTGTCTGTTGCTCGGGTCGTACCCTTCCCATCAACTCCTGAGGAGCTCCGCCCGTTGACAGTCGACGACGACGTCCCAGCGCTCAATCGTCGCGCAGGGACCTTCCCCGCCCTGAGAGAAGCATCGATGGCAGTGCGCGCCGCGGTGGCAACGTGCGTTTTGGCCGCCAGTTCCCGCTGCATCTCCCTCCTTCGCTCCGCCTCCCTTTCGCTCTGACGACGTTCCCTTTCGGCTTCGGCTTTCTGCTGTTTGAGCATCTCTGATCTCTTCCGGTCAAGCTCCGACGTGGTCTCTTCCGCCTCCCCCAAAAGCCTCTCGAACTAGCGAAGATTCAAAACGTGTCAGCCACATCATCACTGGTTCGAGATGGACAAAAGTATCGACAGGACTTACGTTTCGGTTGTTCATGGCGACAGAAGATGGACCTTAAAAAATTGCAAGGAAGCCCTTCCCTTCCTGTAACCCGCGCCAGTGTAAGGAAGGTATGCAGAAGAACAGTCGAGACTCTGCCCCACCAAGGTCGCAGTGTTGAGTAGGTGGGGACGAGGCCCTTGCTGCAGTAATATGCTGCGGGATGGGAGGCGAGACAGGCCCTGGAAAAAAATGTGAGGTGCGATTTGAGCGCAGTTTTCTGAACCTTGAGCAGCTCCTCTGGCTCCTCGTGCTCCTCCTCCTTCCCTCAACCATCATGTCCGAATACTGGGTCTCAAACAAGAAGGTAGCCGTCGTGAAGAGTCAGTCCCCTTATCCGACCAGGCCCAGTGTCGTCCTCTCTGACGTACAGATGCATCCCATGTAGTACTATTGTTCTTACTGCGGGATATTCGTTGCCGACAACAAGATCGTACGGAAAAGTACCAGCTTGCCCGCGAGTTGCGAAAATCTGCAGTGTTGTTTACCTTTCTTCGCTCCCGGATAGAGTAGAACGAATCATGAGAATGGCAAAAAGCACAAGGAGAACGTAGGGGGCTATCTTCAGGATGTGTACAAACGACAGGGAGAGAAGTCTGTGGCGGACGCGGACACGGCAGGCATGCTGGCTCAGATAGAGCAGGTACGACACCCAGGCATTCGCAGGAACCGGAACCGTATCTCAACGTACTTCTGCAGGCTGCCAACAAACAATATGCGCTCGACACTCGCACAAAGCGCGAACCCGGCGCATGGAACCCTGACCCAGCACGGACTCCCGTAAAGTACGAACCAACGGCCGGGGACGCAGAAGTGGCAAACATCCTGGAGGCGTTGGATAAGCGCCGAGCGGCAAGGCTGAAAAAGGAGCAAGGGGAAGAGGAGACGCAGCTTGTCGCTGCAAAGAAGGAGAAGGACCGGGAGTCGCATCCCTTTGGGAGCTGGAGTGCTGTCGAGAAGCCGACCAAGCATGCGGGGAGTACGGCTCTTCCAGGATGGGCAGACGACGGAGACGAGGAAGAGCCGGAGGAGAATCTCACGGGATTCAAGGTCCTGGAAAAGGTCGCTTCGCTGGACGAAGATCACTCTGTGGGTTCGGGCATCGGAGGGGACGGCATTGAACCACCAACCGCCGGCTTTAAAAAGCGGAAGCTAGCAGGCGGTAAGGCTGCACGAAACGTTCGGAAAAAAGATTGATCACTACAATTGGTGAAGATGATCTTGAACTGTTATGAGCCACCTGGCAGCTAACGCTTTTCAAGCGACGTGATGCCACGCGTGGGGTGGGAAGTGTCCTCATGCGAGATTCATGACGACGCGGATGTAAGCGCGGATCAGCCTATAGTTGGACGGGCAGGGATCATTGCCATCCAATAAGAGGAGAGCTTGAACTACTGCAACTACTGCCGGGGCAGGTGTTGGATGAGAGAGTTG
>JADGJA010000557.1:0-15210 GCA_027596035.1 Thoreauomyces humboldtii | reverse complement strand
GCGAGCCCCCGCGAACCATCCACATTGCGGCCGCCAAGGTTCAATTCGAGAAGGGTGGGGAAGAGTTCAAGATTGCTCAGATAACTGTAAAGGTCAACCTCAAACAGGTAAACCACCCCACGCGCACCAAGTACCACGTGTCGAGAAAGCTGTCCGGACCGAGACTGACGCATCAGGGACATCGTCTCGCATCCCCAGTCCGTAGCGTTCTACGGTGCAAACAAGAAGCTTCAGGGTGGCGATCCGAACGATACCAAGGAGCTAACGGAATACATCGTTCTGGAACGCTGGCTTGGCAAGGAAGGCGAGCATCCCAGTTGGAGGATCGCTGGAAAGATCACTCCCAATTTTCCATAGCGGGAAAGATTACTCCTAATTTACACTTACTTTGGAAGGACCAAGCTCGGAAACTTGCATGAAGACCGGTCTTCGGAAGGTGCTTCATCGCAACAAGATGGTGCTCGCAATGGGAGCCGCAGCGCCGGCAGGAGGAAGCCGACGTACCACTACGGTCGCTGTCCTCTGGTGAGAATGTAGTCAATCACCATGAATCGGAAATCGTTGGCGGCAACCGCATCGCTTTCAACGAGAGGCCTTGACAAGCTGGCAGTGGTGCGAAACTCAGACCTTGAACTTGACGATGGGGAGCGTTGCGGAAGAGAACAGCTGGGATCCCGAGCAGGGCCGGTACAGGGCCTCCCGTAAGGCACTCTTTCAATGCAGAGTTATCTCATCTGGTCACTCAGAGGTAGCAACGGTACTTCGATGATCATAGACGGCAACGTCTGCGGGAGAACTATGCCGCAGGACCGTGGCGCAAAGACCTTGTGGTAATGCTGCGGGTGATCGAAACAATGCAACCGCGTTGAACGCCGCGGCCGGAACAGAACGAACTTTGCCGGGGCCGCGACCGTCCAACGATGTACCGGTAGTTTGTCGACATCAATGTTTTCGATCTAATCTAGTTCCAAAGTCGGCAAACGATCTAATCTAGTTCCAAAGTCGGCAAAATACTAGACTGAGCGTGGAGATAAGGCGCGGTGGACTCCTGCCACCGTCATTGCACTTTCACGTCGACAGTTCCCAATTTCAGCAAACCGCCCTGGCGAATCTCAGTGCTGCACCCGATGAAGAAGGCGATGAAGGATCTTTTTCGTGTGTTCCTTCCGGCAAAGTCAATTAGACGCGGCTCGTCCGGCAGGGTTGCGCTACGTGTTGGAGCTTGAGCCGTATAAGCTGTTCGCGCGGGAAGTGCATCCGCCCTTCCCTTCACTGCACCAGTCTACTTGGGGAACATTGTTTCGAGCATGCCGAGGAACAACCAATCAGCTGGGCCAAGTATTGTGGGCTTTCCGTGAACATCGCAAGTAAGGCTTTGAGCCGTCGTTTGTATGTGCTGGTTCATCGTCAGAACGCGATTCACGTATCTAGCTTCTCATGGCTTAGCTGCCTTTCGTCTGCGCGGCCCATGGCAGCTTTGTCTGCTTGGACTTTGATCGAAGCCCCTGCTGCGAGTGTTTTCGCTTCACCGACCGACCGCCCGCGGGAGGACTCCCATTCAGGGAGGTTAAACCCGCTCCCGCCAGGCAGGCGTCCAAATGAAGGTTGATCACAGAGACGCAAACCGTCGCATCGCACACGGGGCATGAAGATTGTGCAACCTTTGCAGCGTCTACTTCCGAGGCGAGCGTCGCACTGGCTGTTTCGGACCCCATCGGCTTCACCGATAGTCCAGCCACGTCCATCCGGGATGTAGGGTCCAAGTTTGCCGATTCCTTTATCGTATGCATTGCGGTCCATCTTTCCTTGACAGCAGTAGTTGCGCGAGGGTCCTTCTTCGTGAACAATTCTACAGTCAATGTCCTATCATTTCTTCCAGCCTTGGATTCCCGCTCAAAAAGCGCTCCCGCTTGTTGGACCGTATTTTTAGGCTCGCCATCCCCTCCGGATCTGTGCTCTGGTCCAGGCTCAAGAGTTGTTGCCAAACCCCCTTCCGAGGGCCATCGGTCTTTGTCTGTTCCGAGACCATCGATGCCTGGAATGAAACTTCTTTCTTTCGCAAGACATCCGGCGTCCAGATGATGATTGATATCACAATCCGGCATGTGTATCTCACATATCGGACACACGATAACGGAAGCTTTGTGCGTGGACATCAAGTCTTCGGGAATTTCGGGAAGCGATGCAACGTTCGCCTGATTTTGTTCCGAAGCCTCCGCGTCAATCACAGCTAAGAGGTTGATGAGAATTCGGGCTCCCGCCGTGATTGCACTCGACGATTGCAACATACCACCAAACAGTTCCTTGAAGCCCATTTGTTTTCCGCGTTTACTGTCCACAAGATCCCGAAATCTCAACTCAATTTTGTGCGCAGTCCGAGGCCCCCCAAAAACCGTGGGCACAACGCGTCCGGGGCGTAAATATTCCACGAAATTGCGAAGCTCCTCATAGTTGCTGTGTTCTGGTTGGGTTCACCATAAATTTCACCACGTAAGCGGCTCGCTGACGAAAGCGGCCACACTCGTTGGGGTACCTGAATAAGGGATCTGAAAGACCTTGAGGTGGTTCTGATTCGGCCGCGCTGAACAGTGATACAGAGTGCTCGTGTGCTGCTGGAACTCCCACGTCCACCCGGTGGGCACGATGCCTGAACAAAAGGAAACGTGACACCCAGTTAAGGGACGATCCTCTGCGCAGTGCAGACACCAAGCCCCTGACAAACCGGCAAGATCGGTGAACTTGGGTGCGTCGTTGGGAAGGAGGGAGTTTGTCCAATTCAAGTACTGCTCGACGAAAGACCAGTCCGGCAGAAACTTCCAACCTAGCGGCAAGTGATCAGCTTATGGGTTTGACAGTGGTCATTCGAGAGATCCGTACCGCCGGGCACCATCTTTCCCAGTTGACCCCACGAGACAACATGTATCGGTGTGTTTCCAGGGGCCCCGGTGAAGAGTTCAATGAAATCGAGATCGAGGAGCTTCAATATCGCAATCTTTTCCGGATCTGCGTATATCGGGAGGCCGGCATCGCCTCCAGCGGCGTCGCTAATAGCCTTGAGCATCCTCTCCTTGCCGATCTTGTAGGTTGCTACCACCCACAGAGTGCGGCGCGGCGGAGTTGCTTCCCGGTCGGCGGTGAGGGTGTCGCGAACAAGAGAGATCACGGAATCGATGACGATGGATTGATGTGGGAAGCGGTATTTTGGTTCAGAATAGGTCGTGTCCAGGAAGAGGACCTCGACGGGGTGCATGGTCGCAGCGTCGGGCTGTCTCCAGGCAGGCCACAACTTCATCCTATCGTCGAAGCGACAATCTCCGCAGTGAACGTATCGTTTCGGACCGTCGACCGTGGAGACGTCGAAGACCAGGACTGCCGCGCCTGGGCAGTGGTTGGCGTCCATGAGAGTGACGGTGGAGCCACCGCCAAGGTCGAAGGGGCTGTCCATGGGGATGACGGTGAGGAGCGCCGGGTCGACCTCCAGAACATGGACGAGCAGTCTCTTTGTAACTTTGGAGCAGTAGATCGGATACTCCCAGGATTTGGTGATCCCTCCCCAGTGATCCTGGTGGAAGTGACTGGCAGCGAGCGTCCGTGAATGCATGGCCGAGGCTGAGGCTTGGGGAGTCCGAGGGAGGGAGAGAGAGACCGCCTCGCTTACCTGAGAAAGTAGCGAAGGCCAGGGTTCCTGAATTGAAATGCATCGACGGCAAAGTTGGTGCCTGGGATAAGCTTGTGCAGCGGCGGCAAGGTGGACATGAGGGATTGCGGAGGGTCGGGGAGCAGAACGAGGACGGGGCCGGACGCGAGAGGTAAAGCGACTAGAGACTGTACGGTGACGGGCGTGCGTCATGCGCAGAATCGCAACACCCGAGCAGCAATCGCCCAGCAATAGTTACAGATTCAGATTCAGGAATGGGCTTTTCGACAGTTTCTTTTCCTGTTCCCTCGCTCTCTGCTGTTCTTCTTCTCTTTTCGCAAACACAGGCCAACGGCATTCCTCAACTGTAGATCACCCCAGTCGTCGTCGTCGCCCATCCCTACAGAAAGCAGCAGAAGACGCCCCTTCCTCACCCTTAGAACCGCATAGAATCGCTCGCAACCGTCCAGTACCCCTTACATCAGCCCATCCCCTCCCCCCTTGCATCCCGTACCCACGCATACGCAATGTCTTCCAAGCACGATAGCGACTCCGAGTCCGGAGAAGAGTCCGGCCCAGACGACCAGCATGTCAAGCAGTCGGGTCCCAACCTCGGCAACGACGAGACGATCGATGCCGCAGACCTCGCAGAGGAAGGCGACTTTGTTCGCGCCACCTTCACCCCTTCCGCCGCCGCCGCCCTCGACGAGAAGCAATCCCGTCTCCAGTGTCGCATGTACGAGCAACGTTTCCCCGAGGTCGACCAGCTCGTCATGGCCAACGTCCGTCAGATCGCCGACATGGGAGCCTACGTCCAGCTCCTCGAGTACAACAACATCGAGGGCATGATCCTGCTCTCGGAACTGTCCAGGAGGCGGATCCGTTCCATCCAGAAGCTCATCCGGGTCGGAAGGAACGAGGTCGTGGTCGTCCTCCGTGTCGACAAGGAGAAGGGCTACATCGACCTGTCCAAGCGTCGTGTCAGCGCAGAGGACATCGCAAAGTGCGAGGAAAAGTACTCAAAGTCAAAGGCGGTCCACAGCATCATGCGTCACGTCGCCGACAAGGTGAACGGCAACCTCGAGGACCTCCTGGAACGATTCTGCTGGCCCCTCTACAAGAAGTATAACCACGCTTACGACGCATTCAAGATCGCCATCAAGTGAGTTCCAGCCCCCGACGCATGCCTCCAACAACGAACTGACGTTTTTCTCTTCCCTCTTCCCACTTTCCCCAGCGATCCCGAGTCGGTGTTCGGAGGATTCGACATGCCCGAAGATGTCAAGAAGGAGATGATCAGCAACGTGCGTCGCCGGTTAACGCCCCTGCCCGTGAAGATCCGTGCCGGTATGTTTGGAACGGACGATCGTTCCCTTTCGCGCCGTTGTATTGTTCGCACATGGAATGTCCTGTTACTCAAATGACCCCAAACCTTTGGAAAAAAAAACCGCCAGATGTCGAAGTGACGTGCTTCGGGTACGAGGGAATAGACGCCATCAAGACGGCTCTGCTGGCCGGAGAGGCCTGCTCCACCGAGGACGTCCCCATCAAGGTCAAGCTCGTCGCGCCGCCCCTCTACTTCATCATGACCAACTCGATCGAAAAGACGAGCGGTTTGGAGCAGATGGAGAAGGCTCTGGTGGCGATCGAGACCTCGATCAAGAAGGCGGGAGGGGACCTGAGGGTCGTCATGCACCCCAAGGTCGTCAGCGCTTCCGACGACCTCGAGCTCGCAAAGCTCCTCGCAAAGGTCGAGAAGGAGAACGCAGAGATCTCGGGAGACGAGGAGGACAGCGACGGAGAGAAGATCGATGGAGAGGAGTAGATTATTAACTTTTCCTCTCTCAAGTTTCTCACAACAATATTGCATATCCACTCTTGGTCTTTCGTCGCTCTATATCATACCTGATTTGGGGATCAAGCACTCGGGCGGACGGAAAAGATGTAGTGGATCTGTTCCACGGCAAAGCCTGATGGGAAGAGTGACTGCTGCAACGAGTATAGATGTAATTATGAGAAACTAATAACTAAGAAATGTCCAAGCTACGCTTTTAGGCAAAGGCAGCAGTGAGGACGCCAACCAGGCCGAGTGCCGAGAGGCTCAGGATGGTGTACTGGGAGATCTCGACGGAGCCAGCACCGGATCCCGTGGAGGCGCCGGGAAGGGTCAAGGGGACGGTGGAAGGGCTGGCAGCTGCGGTGGCGGCGCCGGCTGACGAGGCAGACGAGCTGGCAGGGGGCGCGGGGGGAAGGGCACAGGTTCCCATGACGATCGAGTCGGTGGGGTTGGCGGTGATGACGTTTCGGATGGTCTGCAGGTTGGCGGTCGAGTTCGCGACGGCGCCACCGCATGGGTTGAAGAGGGTGTAGAAGGGGAGGACGTTCGGCCCGACGCTCTGTCCGACCGAGATGAACATGATGCCGGTGGATCCGACGATGGCGTCGGCTCCCACTCCCGAGGGACAGGCGGCCTTGGGGTTTCCGAATCCGGTCACGGTGAGGTCGGATCCGATCATGCCCGTGCCCTTGCCTTGGTTGGCGCCGGCGGAGGTGTACACGCAAGAGATCGAGATGGTAGCGTTGTAGTTGGCAGGGGTGGCAGTGGTGTTCGCATTGTTGGAAATGACGGTGGCAAGAACAGTGTACTGGGCGGTGGAGGCAAGACAGTTAACGTCGCCGACAACGGGACATCCGGCAGGGGTCTGAGCCAGGGCGGGAACGGCGCTCGCGACGAGGGCGGCAACGGTTGTAAGTGCGGTAGAGAAGTGCATGATGGGGAGGGCGAGTGTAGCGTATGAACAGAAGTGTGAAGACGTGTGTGTGTGTATGTGTGTGTGTGTGAGCGTGCGGAGCGAACGTGTATACGGAAGGTGGGGAGGCAACGACGATCTCCTGACGCCCTTTTGTACACGAACGAACGAACGACGGGGGAGGGACAGAAGGAAAAAGTGCGAAGGGGAAGGAAATCCGGGACGTCTGGTAAGGGAGGCGCTGCGCCCGGACCCCCTGGAGAGAGCGGCAACCCGCCGCCTCTCAGACCGATCGTCAGAGGCCCATCTTTCCATCTTTTTCCTCACTCCTGTAACGGCGACTGACTGCCAAGCGTACTCCGACTCACTGTCTACAGTAGTATGCAGGAGGTAATCTTCCAGTTTCCAAGCATCTTGCAACCGCAAAGTCTCGCTCAACAAAAACTCTCCAGGCTGTTATGCTGCTGTCCAAGCTGTTCTGCTGCTGCTGTTGCGGCTTCTCGATAGAACCAGATGGACTCGACCATCAACATGGGAATACAGCGTTTTCTGGATTCCAACAACTCTCCCCCAGAAACTACTATCCTCATTCCTTCCATTGGCCGAGGCCAGTAAATGATCTGGTACTTCGACAGATGCTGTGATGCGGCAGATTGGATTGCTCTTCTACTCGGGCCTCGTCTGCATTGCGCGGCATCATTCAAAGGTTGAGTAGCGATATCATCGACTGGATGAAAGGCGCAATTCAACTTCAAGAAAGTCGAACGCATCTCTCCCTTTGATAAATACCTGCTTCATTTGGGTAAAGTCCTTTTTTCCCTATGTAGTGACACGGAGCGAAAGCTGTTGATCAAAGGAAACGAGACGACGAGAGAAGGCACTCCGGAAAAGATCTAGAATGAGGCAATCTTACCTTGTCGTCTTTGAGAACAGACTCCGAGAATGCATTGATTTCTCGCTCTGCCGCGGCGACGTGGCTGTCAGTCTCTTCCTTCTGCTGAAGTACTGGAACCGAGTGATATCGAGTCAGCAAATCATCGCAAAGAAGACGGTGGGGACTCGTACGGAGGGCTTCGTAGGATTTTTGCTGAAGTTTGCGGTTCTTCTGTGCCTTTCGTCGAGTCTGGTGCAGCTCGGCAATCATGGCCGTGGTGGTAGTCTGCATCGAAAGATCGGACTGTCAGCGCGCGGCGGTGAGGCTTGAGCGCGGGCATGAGAGGTGCAGCTAACGCGGTGCTCGTTGATATTGGATCCCAGTGCTTTTCTAATGCTTGCTTGCTTCTTCGAAATGCGGGCGACCTGATGCCTGTACTCGGCGAAGTGCGGCTTCCTGATGTTCAAGGTGATTAATTGTCAATGCCCCGCTCCGTCAGCAATTTGGCGTAACCAACGTACCAGTCTGAACCACTCCAGTCCAAAGCTCCTTGTAGGCGGGCAGCTGCCAGTTCGATTCGGTTCTTGAAGATTTCCTCAGCACGGCTAGCGTCATCCGCGGCACAAGCAAGAACCGCATCTGCCAATAAGAAAAGTCATGCGGGGGAAGCCTAGGCGCACGGCCCCTCGCAAAACGTACTTTGGAAGTCAACCGTCAGGTCCCGATTGTCGCCTGTTCTTGTGTCCAGCAGGATGCATCAGGAGCACAGCTTGTCGAGAAACCGGCGCTAAGCACAGATACCTATCTAGATCTGCGCGACCGGTGTGTAGCGTGAGGCCTTGCTCCCCGTGGTCTCGAGAATGGGTCATGGTTATTCACAACTGCTGGGTAGATCCTGCGTATTGTTCACCGGGGAGATCCTGCGTGGGAATGATTGTGTCAAAGCCGAGATGACTCGTGATTGCCGCCCTGGGCGGCCGAGCCCTCTTGACCGATACCACGAGCACTAGACGCCTTAACCTGCTCTCTACTTCCTTCTCCGGCCTGCCCCTGCGCCTTTGTACTATTACCACCTATGCATTGTGAACCCCTCCACCAGTCGGCCACCAGTCCACCATACATCAATCCGGCCTTCTCTCCTGAGCTGTCGGATCGACCACGAAGAAGCGACACAAATCTGGACACAAATCGACCTTCGACGGTCGAAGTCGGCCGTTGCGGTTTTCTCAGCAAGTGACACCAGGGGTACATTTTACTGTAGACCATTTGGGAAGTATAAAGTAGATATCTATATAATGTACTCTGAGGGTAGCGGCCATAGCGATACCCTCTCTGAGACTTTTGACATGTGGGCCGGTTTTATGACCTCCGGTGCACCTCCGGGACGTGTTCGCTCGCCCCGTACTGTATAAGAGGAGAGCATGGCCGCGCGTCGCCCATCTTGATCTTCAGGACAATACACGTACGTAAAATCCCCCCCATTCGCTTTTGCTTGCAATCGAACGGTTTCTCTGCTCTCAGCAATACTCTCTGGCCCTACTCTAGATCGTTGTCTCTTCAAGCCTTCAAACAGCTTCCAGATCCTTCAATCTACGAAAACTTCAACATTGGCGATGGCTTTCTTAATCTTGGTCGGGTTTGTCCTCGTTCTTGTTGTCTCTGTCTGTGTGAAGATGCTCAAAGAGCGTCCGTCTAAGGTGACAGTTCAGCTCCTCAAAGAGGACGACTGCATCACCGCCAAGATCCTCGAAGAGGTCCGGTCCGCAAAGGCGTCGGCTGCCGCTGCGCTCGCAAAGGCACGCGCGGACCTGATCGTCAAGCTCGTCCAGGATTGCGAAGCATCCGATGGCGACACGCTCCTGAAGGGATGGACTGGGTTGCCCTTGTCTGGAACCCTGAAGCAGAACGCGAGGTTGACTACGTTGATGGCAATGTCTGACGAGTGGGAGGGCCTCGAGGTCAGGGTTGGGAAGGTGACTCCGATGGTGGACTTGGCAAAGGAACTGGTCGACGCTTACAATGCAAAGAAGGCAAAGAAGTCAAGGAGGAGGATGCGGTCGGCAAGGAAGGTTCCGTCCTCGCTCGTACCCGAAGGGTACAAGAGGGCGTCGAGGGTGCCGAGGGCAGGACACCACCGGGAATCGAGGGCTTTGAACACTCCTCTCGTGAAGAAGCAGGTTGAGCAGGTTGAGCAGGTTGAGGAGATGGTAGCCGTCAACGTCGCCGTCGTTGTCAGCGTCAGGTTCGAGGAGGAGGATGATGTCATCGTTCGCGTTGTCGAAGTCAGGTTGGAGAAGCAGGAAGGTACCATCGCCCCGTTCGTCGAGGTCAAGCTCGAGGAGAAGGAACCTGTCATCGTCGAGGTCGAGACCAAGATCGTCGTCGCTAAGGTTTTTGGTAAGGGTGTAGTAAGTCAGGTGCAAGGTGTTTCAGGTAACAAAGGACAGAAGCGAGACGACTCGAAGGACCTGGCTCTGGTTCTGTTTAAGAGGCTGGAGGACGACACGAAGGACCTGGGATTCGATGTTCGAAAGAGAAGTTCACTTGTATCCTGCTGTCTCTTTCCTCCGCTGCTTTCGCATTCATCACTTTCCCATTTCAAAGAGTCAGAAAGCTTAGGGTTTCAGCATTTTGGCACACGGAAGAAACGTCACTGCAGCCGTGAAAGCCAGACACTTCACAAAGGGAAGTTACAGAGTTATTTCTTTGGTGCTTTCCGTTTTTATTCTTGTATTGATCCTTCCATTTGGCTCTCTAGGTTGCCCTCCGTCCAGGCCACGGTGCCCGCGGGGGGCCGTCTAGGGAGCCCCGTAAGTGACAGACACTCGTTTACCTTTATCCCTGACCATATCACTAACCTTTCTTTCTCCTTTCGCATATTGTCCGAGGTGTAAACTGCAAAAGGGCAGGCATGCAGCCGAGAAGGAAGACATCGTCGTCGACGTTAGGGCCTGCGGGGACTAGGTGGTCGTGTCGCTCTCGCTGTCAAGGTCAAGATGTCGTCGAGAAAAAGAAGAAGACCGAAAATCGTTGCTATTATCGACAAGGACGAGAATCACTTAGTTTGGAGTTCGTGAGAAGAGTTAGAATTCGCGCATCGTCATTGTATGGTAGTATATAATGAAGAGAACGATAAGAGGGGCAAGATAAAGAAGAACGCCAAGTTTCTCCAGGGCCTGGTTGTCAACCCGCTTTCCCAGACATGGACACCTGCCTCTAGGAGCCTTACAAAGATCTCCTCGGGTTTCCCAGGCTCCCATTCGTAGCTTCCCGCTTTTAACCTCCTGTTATGTGCCTCGAAAAGCGAGTTCGATGGTACCGGCAAATGTTTTCGATAGATCCTGATGGCAAGTCCTCCCCGGACCTCACCGTGTAATTTCGAATTCTGCATAGAGCACAATGCTACACGCCGTGCATTACATTTGCCTCTGCGCGGTCTCCTTACAATTTTTCGAATGGCTTGGTTACAGTAACATAGCATCAAAGGTTCGATGTTGTCTTTTACTTTCTTTCTTTCCTTATCTTGGTCTTTTATCTCAAACCTGCACTTCTCCCAGGCTTGGACTCTTTACAAGTCCACTCAGAAGGCCGCTTCGGCTAAGACGAGGAAGCTGCAGAAGGAGATCCTGGCCTGCGATGTGGAATATCGTAGGACGAGTGCTCAGGTGGATATCTGTTTTTCTTTGGGAAGGGACTGGAATGGGGCTGAACTGGACCTGATTCGGCTTCGCTCACAGGACGAGTTTGCGAAGTGGGCCAAACTACGAAGAAGGCTGGATAAAATGAAGGCGGACTACGAGGTCGCAGGTACAGATGCCGCTGGGGAAGGTGATTCCGTTCTCTGGTTTCTCACGCATCTTTTCGCCTATCAGCGAAAGCGGAAGGTTCAGCAAAGTCTTCGTTCGAGATGAAGGTGTCCTGGGGTCTACGCGCTCTTCTCTGGGGCTCACAAGTGGTGTTGATGGCGGTTTATCGATCGCGACCAATGTTTCAACTACCGCGTGAGGCCTTGGGTCCGTTTGCGTACTTTGCCGCGTTTCCCTTTGCACCCGCCGGTACGTCTCGTCTTCCCGTAAAGGAGAGGTGGTCCCGTGCGAAGAAGGCTGATTGGGTGTACTTGCTCGTATAGGGTCTGTGAGCGCCGTGTGCTGGTTTTGGGCTTGCAAGCAGGTTTCGAAGAGGTTGTTCACAGCTTTGAGCACATAGAATAATTTGGAGGAGTGGAATTCTTGCAGTGCCCGGTTATTCTTGCAGCCCTTTCAAGACGCTCCATTACACTCGTCCCTTCATGCTGTCAGTCCCCTCGGCAGAATACGGTGGGTGGTTCTCCGTAAATAACCGCCGCCTTCCAAGAACGGGCCAGTGTAATGTATTCTTCGTACGAGATCTATTCTGGCTCTGCAGTCTCTTCGGAAACAATGTTTCGCTTCTCGTACTGCTCCATCTTGCGTCGCATCTCCTCTTGCGCCGATCGTCTGAAGTGGGCAGGTTAAGCCTTAGTAAGTAAGATGCGGCAGCACGGAAACACGTCAATAGACTTACGCAGCTCTTTGCTGGTCCTCGAAAACCTTCGAGTCTGCCAATTCGGCACTCTCCCATTCGTTGAACCTCGCAGACAGCGGTCGTCGAGCCCAGTACAAAGCGTCCCTCTTCACCTGCTCAACCTCTGGACTGTCGTTTTGCGGGCCGAGTTGCGCCGTCGTCGCTTCCGCGTCCGCCGTTGGGTCGATCTCACGCAAGGCTTCCTCATCCGCCTGCCTCTTCGCCTCCGCGGCCTCCTCCTGAGCAGCAACTTCGGCTGCCTTCCAAGCCGCAGCCCTGATCTTGGCGGCTTCCGTGTCCATCTCCGACCGAGCCTTGTAGAAGGCTTGCAAGGCCTGCTGATAAGCTTGATGCCGTGACAATGGATTCACTTTTCGGCTCATCAGATAAAGGGTATGTTGCACGACACTGATCGAGAAGAGCGGGTAAGTCGTCCGAACCCTCGAGTCCCACTAGCAACAGTTCGCGCACCTTTCACCGGTAACAGGAACCTTCACATGAAGTCCCGTGGGATCCCTCCCGCCGTGAATCGACGACCAGTCTTTGTGTGTGAGGGTGTGTTCAGTTTCCACAAGCGACCTGGGACGTGACAGTTCCAGTGGGTGCCACCGGTAGAAGGCCTGTCGCAGCTCGTCCTCTGGGTAGACAATCTCCGGAACGCGGGCAACGTACTGGGCCTTGTAGGTGCGCGGATTGATTCGCTTGTAATATTCACGAGGACTAGACGTCATTGTTGCTGCTGCCGCTGCGGTTGGAGGTTGAAACTGGCCGATTTCGGAAGGAACGACGCCCTTCGGCGTGAACTGGGTGGTGGGGTACAGAGAAACCGCCTTGTACCAGGCGGGAAGGTTCCGGACCCTTCCTGCTGCCGTCAGACGATCTATGTTTTTGCACAGCGTATATGGGTTGTTGCGGAGTGGTGGAGCCATGGCTGCTACGGTGCTCGTGGGGACGATTCTCGGGCAAGAGATCTTTGGATCCGCGAGAAAACCCAAGCAAAGAGTGCAGCGGGCGGACCCACCTGGCTGTGCACTCAATCTCAGCGCACATCTGAGGCTCTGAGCTGCGGGGCATCAAGCTTCTCGGCCCCTTCAAAACTTGCAAGAAAGTAAAAGCACATCTTGTCGCGCGCACTGCGCTGTTCATTATGAAGCCCAAAAGTTTCCATGTGATCGCTTGATCCCGATGCAGGTCAGATGACAGGTCCGTAGTTTTTGGATGTCCCACCACTGCCGCGTTCGCTGCCCCTCTCGCTGCCACGTTCGCTGCCACGATCTCCCGCTGGCCCTCCACCTCCTTCCAACCTTCGAAAGTCCGTAGGAATCCCTCCTGCTCCCCCGTTTCCCAAGACGCCCTCCAAACCGTCCCTGCGGCCGCGCCAATACATCATCTCGGCAGCTCGTATCAGTTTGACTTTCTCGGTTTCCCAGTCCTGTCGGTCCAGATCGTAGAGATTGGACAGACGCTCAACTTCATAGTGAGATGTTGAAAGTGGTACGACGATGGTGGGTGACTGGTTGTGTTGCGGCGAAAGTGAAGATGGGGTTCGTGGAGGTTCGGCGAGTACAACTTCAGATGGGGAAGATACCGGCGGGAGCGATGATGCAAAGACAGTGGAGCTAAGAACAGGTTGCCCTTGTGATGTAAGGCGAAGTTTAAGGTAGAGAGCAGCGAGCGCCGGTTTGTATCGTGACTGTTCATAGAGATTGTCAGAAACAGGTTGCGTACGAACCAGGGCCACCGTGTAATCCAAATCACCATATAGAGCCCACATATCACGCCCGCAAGACCAGCTATGACGAGGTTCCAAGCTTTCCGATCCCGCATCCAAGCCAAATTACCGATTTCCTTGGCCACGGGTGGAGGGACGGACGCTGTGGATTTTCGGAGTAGCACGAGAGTGGTGGCGAGGAGAGCAAACGGCTGCCATATTGGAGTCGGTCGGAGTATTAACAGGAGAAATGCTTGACCGGACTTGGAGAGAACGACGTTGATCAACGCCCGTGTCACATTCATGAAGAGGATGCTGTTGGCAATTGCGCAAGGAAGTCCCGCGCACGCGGTTTGGACCGATGTTTGTGTGGCGCTGTACTTCATATAGTCATTTCACACCACACAGCTCGATGCGCCGAGGTACAGCTCTGGACCTTGCGGACCTAGCGTCTGCAGGTAAGGGAGCCCGGAGGAGCGTTAACGTAGCAGCGGCCCCTGGCTGTAACCTGACCGGACTTCAGAGACGGCTGCCGTTGAGAATGGCTGTTGAAGCGGCTGCCTGCCAAACGTGACATCTTTGAATTATTACTTCTTTGGTAGGGTTGCCGGAGAGGATAATGCTTGGTCTGGACCGCATCCAAAGGAATCCCGATAAATGAACACGCAATAAAAAGCACCATCGCTGAAACTCTTGTCGTTGGGCGAGAGAAACCGGTTCGTCGGGTCGGATGTTGAGGGGAGATCCAGATACCACGCCAGAGAGCTACAGTACGCACATGAACCTCATCTTCAATTCAACTTCCCTCTCTTTACGGAGGACGAGGAAGAGGATCCAGCCGATGCGAGGGGACCCGTCTCGTCTCGCCCTCGTTTCCTCGTATCCCCGCTGCCCTGAGATTCCGCGCCCTTGATGGCGTCTTCCAAAAGAGCTGCCACTTCCATCTCTCTGCCCTCTTTCCCTCCGTCCTCCTCCTCCTCATCCTCATCCTCATCCTCGTCCCCATCAGAGCCGTCCGCCGAACCCACGTCCGAGTCTCCGTCGTCCGACCCCTCCCCCACGAAATCCTCATCTTCCTCCTCGTCGTCCGAGTCCGGAAAGTCGGCTTCCAGGAGTTTCAGAGTGATCTCCTCGGGTTTGGAGACGGGGGATCCCGGCTGGAAGGCTTCGTCATCCTCGTCATCCTCGTCATCGTCAGCGTAGTCATCGTAAAGGGCCGAGAGGTCGAGTTGACGGACGGGCGCCTTGCCCTTGTCGACGGGCGTGTGATGGGAGGATGTGGAGGAGGCTCCAGAGTCTGACGTGTCGTCATCATCGTCGGCGACGGTGGTCGGTAGCGACTTTGGGTCGGTTGGCGGTGCTCTGGGCATGTCCAAGGGTTACTGCAAATTGCACGAAATGTTGGAGGGAATTCTCAAAAGAGGTTTGCAAAGGCAAAGCCCCTGTCACCCTTTTGGTATTTGACATCACGCCGCGCAGTAGAACCCCAGGGCCAATGCATGTCCCCATCCCATCCCCTGTCGAACTCACACTCCTGACGCGACAAGAACAGAGCATATGCCTATAATCTCTCCTTCGTGCCAGTTCCATGTTTTCTTATTCATTTTCATTTTCATATTCATGTTTTCATCTTATTGCTTTTTTTACTTGCCCCTCTGCATTTTTACACCGGCTGGGGAGTGGGCGGGTCTTAACC
>JADGJA010000556.1:0-15220 GCA_027596035.1 Thoreauomyces humboldtii | reverse complement strand
AGGATGTCGTTACGATAGAGCTGCTCCATGTCCTCCACACTCTTCATGGACTTGCGAACCGCTGCAATGGGATGGAAGTTGTCCAGACGAGAGGTTGCCTGAAGCCGCCGGGTGTTGTAGAGAAGTAAGATGGTGTCCCCGTCTATGTTCCCACGAAGAGTAGCGTAAGATGCGGTAACCTCCGAGCAATGAAACTGAGCAACAAGATCATGGAAGTCAGCAATGCCAATACGCCGGAGGTCAGGGCGCAGCACTCCACCAGGTTAACGAGGAATAATCAAGGAAGGCCAGATGCGCACACCAACGTTGGCCATAGTTCTGCTGATAGAACGTTTGGCACGTTGGGAACCCCTCTGGCCTGATGCCAGTTGAGATCATCTGCCAGCAAAACCGCTGTAGACTGGGGCAAAGCCTGTCATGGACCAACAGATCATGGCCCTGGTGTGCAACCTCCGCAGTTGCATCATTGACGTGGAACGCTTGCCAGCTTGGAACGCGCTGAGTGTTGGGCGCTATACGTGCTTCGGCTGGGGGTAGGGACGGAGTATGGGGAGGGGGCCCAGCGTCCAGTATGTCCTGAACTGCTGCCTGATAACGTCGGACTTTGAGCAAGCACGCCTTGCAAGCATACAGCTGAAAGGCGCAACTTCTTTCGCTGGCGGATGCAGTCCGAAGCCCTCCTCCGAGGCCGTCAACCACACCTCAAGTCCGGATTGATGAGTTGAAACTTTGCCGAAAGCTGGGCATCAGGGACGGCCCAACGACGCAGAGTATGAAAGTAGGACTGTCCAGATGTGATATTCTTGATATTAAACACAAGATGGGATGTTCGAAGCGCCAGCAGGAGCTCAGCAGTTTGCATACGCGTACGTGGCATTTAGATTTGCGTTCCCTGGGTCAGATAGTGCCTCCCCAAGCTCAAACTCTCACAACCTCATTGTTCTTACTGCTGAAACCCAGGATTACGAGGACGCTCTGTTGTCTTACAGCATACAGGACTTTTCCTTTCGGGAGGACGTTTGCGTTTTCACTGAGCTTGCACGGGCTTCTAAGCAAAGTCAGTCAGTTTTTGACGAAAAATTAATTTGTAAGCGCAGATATGGTGACCGTACCCCTTTTAAACAGCTCGCTAATTTTGGTGTGAGCCGAGTGTGTTCTGGCAAGTGTTCACAAAGGCAATGGCAACGAGTCGGGGCAGGGAGGAATGGACGCCCTGGGGAAGAAGACCTCGGTCCTGGGGCGCTAGGCCGCTGGAAGGAGGTGTCGAAGCAGCGTCCGATCTCCGCATGTCCGAACTACCTGGACTTCCCCCCCTCTTGTCGGATTTCACCACCACTTGCCCTCCTTATCCTTCCTGCAATATACATCGGTTGTCCTTCGCTCTCACTCTACAGTAAGGAACGGCACTACTCCTCCCCATAACATACCGCTCGCTTGCAATGGATCCAGGCTGCCATCCTCGCGTCAACTCGGTAAGGGTTTTCCCCCCGCCTTCTCCCCAACAGCCCCCATACCCCACATTCCGGAGTCTCCCCACTGATGTCATCCTTTCCTGAACAGGCGATGCTCGTAAAGTGCGACGGACGCACCGTTCGACTGGTGGGAAAGGTCCTCGGGGTAAGGAAAGAAAACGGTGTCCTCCAAACCTCGTAAGGCATTCCCCGCCCAACACATTGCTTCCCTGCCAGGTCAACTCGAACGAAGCCCTCGTCGAAGCATCCGACCTGGGACAGGTCACAGTGCGTCTCATCCCAGGATCCATCGTCGAGAGGTCCACCGGTTCCATCGTGGAGGTCCTGGGTCGCGTCCAAGGGAACCAGGCCATGCAGGAAGCTGCCAGCACGGCGTTGGGCGATTCATGGAGTGAGTCCCAGTCGAAAGGAGGAAGTCATCTCTGTCCCAACCCTCTTTTGAAAAGGTGGAGAGAAGGAACCCCTTGTCGCTGACATCTTTGCCTCCCCGGCCCGTGCTTAGATCCAGAAAACTACAACAGGATGCTTGGTCTGGCTTCCGACTTTGACGAGCTGTTCGGCTGGTTCTGAGGACGGAGATCGAAGATCCCTTTTCGTTTTGCATATGCCTTTCTTCCTCCTTTTTTTTTCTGTACATGATCTCAAGAACATCCATACTTCCCTATCCTACGCTTTTCCAACATGCCGTGCCCGGGGGAAGACATGACCGTTCGATGGAATGTCCAAAGGACGTATCAATTCAAGTACGTTGAGAACAGAAGACAGTCCAGTCCGTTCAAAAGTCTCGTCAAGCATCTTCCTGCGCTGAAGAAGCAACAACGCTCGTTGGCCTCGCCGGCATTATCGACCTTCCATCTGAACCAAAAAAACCGCCCGCGTTGCGATCAGCACCCTTCAAAGACGATACACGACAGAAAGGAAAGAGAAACTCACATCCTCCCTTTCCGGACTCCGCATCGTTCGATCCGCCGATACTGATGGCCGCGCCTCGAGTCGACCCTGCTGCTGTCCGCTTCGAGTAGTCCTTTACGATCTCCTTTGTCTGTGGAGTTCGGGGATCCAGGTTAGCTTGGGGTTTACCCTCGTGCGTTTCTCTTGTTCGCGGTCCGAGGTCCCACTTACATCGACATAGGAGAACTGCACGAACGTATTCTGCGTTGAGATGTGTTAGGGATGTGAGATTATCCAGTCTTGAAAACGGTCTAGCGCTACAAACTTACGATCTGTCGGAAAGGAGCAGGTAAGGCAGAGGTAAGGAGAGACTGTCAGCGAAAACAGCCTTGTTGCATTTGACGAAATGACAACCGTTCCGTACCTGCCAACCCGTCCACATGGTGAAGAACCCCGTAAAGTACGGTTTGGTATTGAAGTCCGACTGTCCAAGTTGAGCCAGAGTCGCCTGGGAACGATCGAAGGAGTTTATCCTTCAATATATGTGGTAAAGACACAGCGAGAGAAGACGGTCGGGAGCCGGTGTTTGTACTCACGCAGGCGAGAGCGACATTGCCGAGAAGTCGGAACATGTTGCTTGACCCAAGAAGCTGCGAAATCACTTTCCTGTTCGACGGGATCAGGGGACCGCACCTTAGAGTGAGCAACGATCGATCGGGCAAGAACAGAAAACTCACTTGTCTCTCCCCATCTTTTCGATGAGATTGTACATGAACATGAGATTCGTGATGACTGGTGAGGGGAGCCTCTTGCATCGTCAGTGCAGATAAACAGTAACAGTCAGCGGACTACCACTTTACGTTCGACAAAGACAGCAAACGACAGGTCCGCGATGGAAGCTTTCGCAAAGTCATCGGCATGCGCTTGAAAGCTATCCGGTCCCTTGACAACGTTCCAAAACGTGATAGTCCACGCCGTTGCCACATGTCCCATACAGGCCAAGGTGGTCAGACCATACAAGACCTTCATCATCCCAGTGTTCTGTCCGTACAGCGCACCCGCTCTGAAGGCCGAAACGATCTCGTAAAGTATCTGTCCCGTGCTGATCAGGATCGGGTTGCTCCTCGTCCAGGGGTTCGACACCACGTTGTGGGTGAAGTACCATCCGAGGAGATTGGGAGCCGACATGTCGTCCGGAGGCGTCGTCGGTGCCGACGTGTCGATGGGGAACTCTTGCGTCCAGTCGATCGTGAAGACTCTGTATTGGTCGAGGATGGAGAAGGCCGACGCTAGGAGGACGATGCAGGAGCTGAATGAGAGGTACCATATAGGTTTTCGGTATTGGGTGCGGTTGGCGAGGAGTGTTGGGAGAGCACCGAAGATGATCTGACAGATGCCGACCATCGCCAAAGGACCTGCTATGGCTGCTTGTTTCTGGAGAGAAGGCCAGATCCGTGGCAAAGATGTGAGGAAGCTGGTCTTTGGCCGCTTTCGAGCTGTCCAAAGGGCAAAACCAGAAATCAGAGCGGGGAGAGGACTTACGTGCATGGGCTGGAGCATCGGTAGAAGTACGTTGACGACACCAAAACATTGCAGTGGCGTGGTTCCGAAGTAATCCGGTACGAAAACTCCTCCTCTCGTCTGATTGATGGCTTGCTCGATGGTTGATGCCAGAGCCGCTTGTTGCGCAGCGGTCGCCATGAGCGGCAAATGGTCCGGGTTGCTGGTGTTCAGCAAGGAAACTTAAAGGATCACTGGCGATTTCACGGCAGGGATGCGGGGATGGCAGGCATGAAAACGTCGGTGCTTCCCGAGTTACGGACTAAAGGGATTGCAAAAATAGCTTCCGCTCGAAATAGCCGAAATAGCCGACCGCTGGGAATCTTGCCTTGTCGACTTTGACAGGTGGGCGCAACAACAGGTTAGCGGCCATGTCCAAACCTCTCTGGCTGGCACAAGCACTTATAAGCAGACGGCGATGCGGGATGAATCTCATCATCACTCAACAGCGTACTTAGAACTACCCCTTAGCTGTACAGACGCCCTTTATGCACCGCAAGCAGTTATCCATGCGCTCTCTGTTCACCTCCTCCGCAACGAAGCACACCCGAAGTTCCCGCAAGTACGTGATCGCCATACCCTGGAACCTTCCCACGACCGACACGACCACCACCTCCTCAAGTGGTCCAACGCCCGAGCTGCTCTCCTTCGTCTACCGGACGCTTCTGCGCCGTCAAAACCACTCCGCCGAGCTCGTCGCCCTCGTCGAGCGCCACCTCACCCTCTCCAGAATCCACACGCTATCGGACCTCGTCGGCGCATGGGCTTGCAACACAATGAACACACGAAGCTTCCCGTTCAGCGTCGCGTGCGAATCGGACCAAGATCTTCGACGAGCGTTCCGCTGTCTTTTCGACGGAATCAAGACGTCGTTTCCCGTCGACCTCGGACTCTCGACGTAGGTGTCGATCATCCTGTCGTCCGAGATGGGGAGTCACGCCAGCGTCAAGCTCTACGTCAAGGTACTGACGACGTTGCTGGGGTTCAGCGGCGTCAGGTCGTTGGATCAGCTCGTCCAGATCTGTTCGACGGGCAGTGGAAGGGAGAGGGCAGAGAAGGTCGTCGAGTCCGATTGGTTTCGGATGGCGGCTGCGGCGTGGATCGATCAGGCGGCTGTCATTGTGTGGGCCGCCGTGAATAGCTGCATCGTTCTTCCGGATGCGAGCGAAGAGTATGTAGTGAATCCTGAGTGGCCATGGACGTTGAGGGCCAAGTGGGAGAAAGGCGTATGCAAAATTACCAACGGACGAGGATTGAATTAATGCATCAGGTGCTATGATATTCAACGCACTTCATGGGTAAGGAACTACGAGCTTCATGATCATAGGCTTCTTTAACGAGAGCTATGGGAGATGGGCTATGACTTTGGCAGCTTGGGCCTTTCTTTCTACTCGAAAATTGGCTCTGGTCCTTCTTCTTTCTTTTTTGCGGTTACACACTCCCCTATATATTTCCCAATTCGTTCACACCTCACCTCAGTCAAGGAAAAGCACTGTTGAATTCAGATATGGCAGAAACGCAGTCCGCGCCAAAGAAGCAGAAGAAGCCAAAAGCAAGGAAGGGGCCAGCGCCAAAGAAGATGGCAAAGTCAAAGGCTCTGGCCCTCGCAACCAAGGCCGCAGCGAGCCCACCAGCACCAACCCCACCATTGGCCAAACCAATATCTTCCAATTGGAAGAAGCTCAGCACGGTAGGTCGCGAGTGATCTACCGATACGCAGTGCGTACTGTCACTTACATTTTGAGGCTATGATTCGACCAGACAATCAATACCCCTTCGTCCACGAAACTGACGCGAAAGGAGGCAGCCGACGCTAAACTAGCAGCAGCCGCAAAGGAGAGAAAGCTGGAAAAGAAGAAGCGGGCTGTTCTTTCCATGACGTCTGAGGACGGAAAGCTTCTGCCGCGGTCCGTCCGACGAGCAGCGCTCTACAACCCAAAGGAAGAAAAGGTTGCGAAGCCAAAGAAGAGGACCGCAAAGGATGTGGAGGACGAGGATGCGGAGGAGATGGTCGCAGCGTTGCTGAACCCTGCGAAGCGGCAGAAGAAGACCGCGGCGATACCCGATGGGCCGGAAGAAGACTCGGACTCGGACTCGGAGTTTGAACTCGGCGGAACCGTCCTCTCGGCGGCGTCCAAATTGCAAAGACCTGAGGTTTATTCCTCGGATGAAGAGCCACCCGAGCTTCCCATTCGCTCGGTCGACGATCTATACGAGGAGATGGATTCTGCGGCTGCTCCGGACGCGGACGTTGCAGCCGCCACGGCGCTGGAAGCCAAGGTTGCCGGTGCGGAAGCAGCCGCTCAGGCCAAACTCCTCCTGGACCGAGACCTGAAGATCCTCAACCTGGTCTTGGCCGCACCCGGTGCATCCGTGTCTTCGCCATCCGACAACAACACGGACGAGATCGTCCCACTGTCGGCCCGGGCAGCCAAGAAGGCTGCCCGAGCAGACGCAGCCGACGCCCTTGCCGACACTGACGCGTCGACACCATCAGCCCACGCCCATGCGAAGGCGGGTCGATACGTGGCCATCGATTGTGAGATGGTGGGAGTAGGACCGGGCGGAGTAAGATCCATGCTGGCTCGCGTCAGTATCGTCAACTTCCATGGACACACGCTCTTGGACACGTTCGTGGCCCCACAGGAACCCATCACGGACTACCGAACGTTTGTCAGTGGTATCACGCCCGAGCTGCTAATGGATGGTGAGTCATATCTCGTCGTTTTTCGAACCTTCGGGCTCTTCTTCACCATGGTTTGAGGCATGCGACTGACGGAAGTCTTCCTCTTCGCTTAGCCCCTGACTTCAAAGCCGTTCAGAAACAGGTAGCTGCGGCCCTGGACGATCGCGTCGTGGTCGGTCACGCCTTGAAGAACGATTTCACCGCCCTCCTCCTCTCCCATCCTTCCCGACTCGTCCGCGACACGTCGCTCCACAAGCCGTTCCGAGCGCTCGCGAAGGGAAGGAGTCCGGCTCTCAGGAAGCTCGCGAAGCAGCTCCTCGGGATAGAGATCCAGGCTGGACAGCATTCCAGTGTGGAGGACGCCAAGGTTACCATGTTGCTGTACAGGAGGGAGAGGGTCGCTTGGGAAAACAGCATCGTGAGGAAAGAGGGAGGGAGGGAGAAGAAGGAGAAGCGGAGGGCAGACTAGCGGACGGGGGGAGTATGATCCCCAGAGAGGTGCCCGCACGCATCACTGGCAGTACGTGTACAGTCTGTCACATTCCAACAGACTTTTTGAACCGGCCGGGATATTACCGAGGGTTCTGCGCCCTCCGAGAAGACCTGAGCCCCGGTTCATGGGTGGCTCAGATGACGGTGTGGCTCGGTGGCTCTCAAGCGGACCGGAGCCACGGTAAACGGTGCAAAAATGATTGTGTTGGCGGCTGTGTAACACAGTACGTCTTCGCAAAAAAGTCACACCTTTCTCTCACTTCTCTCTTCACGAGGGCTGCAGGGTTGCGGGCGTTGTCCATCCCGCACAGACACTACAGGCACGGTAGGTACGGTACCGCGCTCTTACACACACCGCTATCGCCCCCATGCGACGCACGACTTTTCGTCCTTCCCGCCCGCTCACCTGCCCTGGCCGCCTGCAACGAATTTGTTACCCCATCTGGCGTGCAGCTGCGTTCCAGTCGACTGTGTAGTGGGAACCGTACATCAACGCATATTGTACGCATAAAGCAAGAGGCCTCATACAGTACCGTAGCTTCCCTCAAGTTCCGGCATAGGACTCTTTCTCAGCTGCAGTCGACCTGGACGTGCTTTCCTCCCGTGCTCTTGCACGAGCTCTGAAAATCGAGCCCGCAACATCATCCGCCTTTTCGATCCGGAGCGCCGACACTCTTCCACCATCCGAAATCACGCCCACCACGGAGCATCTGAGGCCCACGCATCGAAACTGTCTCCGCCCCGTCCCTTGAAATGGACTTGCGCGAGAGCTTCATCGCTCGCCACGCCCGGGACTGCGTGGCTCGGGGAATCACAGAGTATCCTTTTATGGAGACCTTCGAAGACGGAGGATGCTGCGTCATCGCCGACATATCCGGCTACTCTACCCTCGCCTCCTATCTCGAGCGACGGTACGGGAACGAAGGCGCCGCTCGAATCCAGTCCCTCCTGTCTCCCGGTTTCTCGTCCATGATCGATGCCGTCCACAGGCACTCGGGAAGCGTCGTCAAGTTCGCGGGCGACAGTCTCGTGTCCGTGTTCTGCAACTCGAACGGATCAAAGTCCAGTCAGTTCTTGACTCCCGCCACCGATGAGTCGGTTAGGGAGTTCTTTCCTGGCTCTGATCCCAACGGTCGACCTGGGCCGCCAACGAGAACGCGCTTCGGCGATGTGGCCGCGGGCTTTCTTTGCTGTCTGGAGTTGCTGCTCATTGCCGTCAACTCGGGGGATGACCGGGATGCCTCCACGGTATGTTCGTTGCACGCGTCTGCACTAAGCGTATGTTGGCATCTTTGGGGCTCACACTATGAGTACATGTCTTCAGGGGGAGGACGGGCAAGGGAGCTTTACGTCGCCGGAACAACGCATCCTGCAAGGCGTTTCGATTCACATCGGTATCGGGGGCGGAACGACGAACCACACGCACGTCGGTCGGACAGGTGATGCCTGCGAGTATTTCGTCACGGGCAACTCGGCCGCCACCGCCGCCGCCATGGTCGAGATCGCCAAGTCCAACGAGTTGGCAATACCTCTCGACTGCTGGGAGGTCATACAGCGGGACTTCAATGTCAGTTGTCCTCTCGCCGCGACGGGCATGTTGGAGAACCTCGTCAAACCCACCGTGTTCGACGGTCACGTCATCATCCGATCCGACATCTTCGAAAGCGACTACGCGAGGCATTCGCTCACCTGGCTGCTCAGTATGTTCTCGGGAGACGTGCTCCCGAGCTCCCCTTGTTCCGAGATCAACCTGACGAGGACGGCGAGCGCTCACGTCGCTGACTACATCACCGGAACGATAGCGCACAGGCTCATGGACACGAACATGCGCGTGTTGGCCGAGACGGCCGAACTGAGGAAGTGCGCCATCACGTTCGTTCGACTCACGGGTCCCCTTGCCGCTCTTGCTACCAGCAACGATCCGAAGGCGTTGTCCATCCTGCAGTACCTCATGATGACTGTCCTCGAATCCCTCGAGCTCTACGATGGGTGTCTCAGACAGTTCAACGTGGACGACAAGGGACCGACGCTGCTGATGGTCTGGGGAGTGGAACGGTATGCGCACGAGGAGAGCGAGGCGGCACACGCCGTTCACGCTGCACTGCGAATCGCACGGAAACTGGAGGCCACATACGGAAAGGGATGCTTTTCCCTCGGCGTTGCCCTGGGAAAGGTGTTCTCCGGCGTGATCGGGTCCATCAGTCGAAGCGATCACACGGTCCTCGGCGTCCCGGTCAACGAGGCAGCGAGACTCATGTGTCATCCTCTCACGGACGAGTGCATGATCCTCGTCACCGAGGAAGTTTGGAACGAGTGCAAATATCAGTTTGTCTTCTCGGCCACGTCTCACATGGTCCCGATCAAGGGATCTCCGGATCCGAAACGCGTCTACATCCCGATACGGGCGCTGCGAACGTCCGACAACATCCGTCCGCCGGACAGAGACGCGCCTCGCCATCTCGTCGGAAGGGACAACGAGAAGGAGCGGGTTTGTGAGGCAGTGAAACGATGGCACGAGACGGGAGAATCACCCGTCATCCTCCTTCTAGGGGAGAGCGGCGTGGGAAAGACGGCCATGATCGATTTCATCGCGGAAGAGGCCCAGAGAGTCGCGCCTGGAGCGCTCTCCTGTTTGGGGAGAGGCTCGGAGATCTACATGCACGCGGCAGCCTACTACGCTACCGCCGATTTGCTCACCCAGCTCATCATCGATTTGGATGTCCAACTGCTGATTGAACGGGCAAAGGAGCTGGAGAGGACGGAGGAGGAGGCGAGCTGTCTCCAAGATTCCGGGGTCGAGGAGGGCGGCGAATCATCGCACAATCGGATGAGCATGGCAGAGTCAATGGACGATATGTTCACGAATAGTCGACACGATTCGATTACATCGTCTTTCGTTCCCAGCCTGTTCCTGTCGGAAGACGACTCATCCGACAATGACGACTCCACCTTCGACGGACGGACCTTTGGCCGACGACGAACCTTCTCGTCCACTCAACTCTCCACGCAGTCCTCATCGTACCGCACAGATCCTCAACGAAGGGATTCAGATGCATATCTTCAGCTTTCCATTCCGTTTGAAACTGAGACTCGGGGATCCCAGAGTTACCCAGATGTGACGGCCGGTCGTCGAGCATCGAAATCGTCCGCTACCAGTCCGCCGCCGCTCCGTCGCAATTCCGAATCATTCCTTCCTTCCCCTGATCTCCTTGCGCACCACCCTGTCTTGGATCAACAACCACCTCCCGCTGTCTGCCATCCGCTATGTCCCCGTCGTGCGCAGCTTCAGAGAGACATGGCAACCAACCCCGTCGATGCGTTTGGAAGCGTTCACATGCCCGAGTGCTACGCCGCCAGCTCGACCATGGGTGGGTCGAGGATAGCAGGTTTGATGACCAAGCTAGCCGATCGAGTCACAGTCATCGCCGGGATATTAGGCATCGAGGAGCACCTTCTGCCGTTGCTGAACGATGTCATACCGACCTCGTTCCCTGCCAGCTCCTTCACAACTGGACTGCAGGCCCACGAACGCAAAGATGAACTGATCGTGCTGGTCATCAGGATTGTCAGAAGGATTTCCGAGGACTTTTCCATTCCCCTCATCTTCATCCTGGATGACGCTCAGTGGAGCGACACGAGAGGAATCAATCTGTTCTACGAGGTCACGAGAAAGTGTCGGCGAGTCTTGGCGTTGTTCTCCATGCGGCCGTTGGGCGAACTGGACTGCGCCAATAGCTCAAAGGTCGTGGAAAGAGTCATCGCGGGCGACGGGGACAGGAGTCCGCCAGCCCAGGTCATCAATTTGAGCGGTCTGAGTGCATCAGAGACAGAGGAGCTGTTGCTAGGGTTGGTCCACAAACGGTACCCGTCCGCAGAGGGCGTGGACGGTAGACTCGTCGCGGAGATCTTCAAGCGCACGGGAGGAAATCCCGTCATCATCGAGATGCTGGGCGGAACCATGCTGGAACGGCTGGACGGGATCGTCGTCGACGGCGTTCTCAGACTTCGATGTCTAGCAAAGTTCGAGGACTTTTTGCCACCGGACGCAGCCACCGCGGTCCTGGCTCACCTGGATCGAACCGCACCCGCCATGCGTCACGTTCTCCTACTTGCCTCCGTGGCAGGTCAGTACACCGGCATCAGCACTCTTGCTGCAGCTCTCCAACGAAACCCCGTCAAAGAGTTTGCAGACTTTGCACTCGAGACACGGGACGGAAAGCAACGATTGCTGGATTACCTGATGACGAACGATCGCTTCAGGTTCCTGGCTTTCAACTTTGACGTCAATCTCACGAAGGGAGATGCGAACGGGACTGCTGTTCCCATCATCGTCACGTTGGACGCCACCGGTGCCCTGCAGAATCTCAACCCTGCCCATACGGTCGAGAACTGCGAGAGCATCGCTTTCAATCATTGGGTTGTCTACAAGGCGATCTACGCAACCTTGATCCCTTCAAGGAGGGCGACACTACATGCGAGTTATGCGGCGCACTTTGTGCAGTTGATGGAGAGTCTTGATTCCTCTGCTACCAACATCACCGATGGTAAGAGGCATCCTCGTCTGATTTACTTTTTTCCGAGGATCCTTAGCCTCATCTGTTTTCTCCGGCTCGATCAGGTACTCGCTCCTTCTTCGTGAACGTCATCAACCAGCACCTCGATCACTGTCGTCCACTTGTAGCTCCGACGACCCTGATCCGATACTCTCACGAATGCTTCAACCTCTGCGCTGCCCGAGGCGTCCTCACCGAAGCTCTCGACGCCTACACTCGTCTGGACGAACTCGTCCACCTTCACCCCGAGGTATCCCGCAAGGAGCTCGACATCCTCGCTCGGGTCCGGATCCTGCGATACATGTGCGACCTTTGGATAGGTGCCATCGACTATCCCAAAGCCTGGAGCTTCTTCACTTTGGCGATGGAGGAGCTCGGGAGGGACGTTCCGGAGGAGAAGAGCAAGATGTGGTGGAAGGAGCTCAGGCATCAGCTTTGGCGACATGTCATGGTGAGGGTCACGGGACGGCAGAGCGATGTGTGGAAACAGCGCAAGGCTATGCACTTGTTCGGGTGAGTCTGGAAGTTAACGCTGCGCCAGAAGCGGATAGGCAACCGGTCAGCTAATCTCCTGGGTTCACAGGAAAGTTTTCCCGCGATGGGCCAACGACCCAGACTACCTGATACGTCTGGCGTCCGAGATCATGTATTTGTTTGACAGCGCGATGCATCTCGCCGTGCACCAGAACAAGCTTCCCTGCTACTGGGTATCGTGCTCCCTTGCTTCCTCTGTTTCCTTCGCTTCCGTTTTGCTGACCACTGATCCTTCCTTATTTCATAGCTTCTTCACATTGTCAACCAAAACGTTGCGGAGATCCTCCGTGTATCGGCTCCCGAACGTCTGCGATCCGCGCAATTACGTCTCGGCCTCGTTCTAGAAGCCTTCGGATACCCACGCATCGCAAAGTGGTATCTTAAGCAGTCCTCCAAACGATTCCGACCATCCACCAAACAGTCGTCCATGAAAGAGTTGTCCAACTCCCCAGCGGAAACCTCCATCTCGTCCGTCAGTAGGATCCTGGCTGCCTTCGGCGCCGGAAAGTGGTCTTACGTGGAGCAGGAAGGCGAGAGGGTGATCGCGACCCTGGAGGTTCCGGCCCTCAGTTACTTCACCCTTCAGAATGTGCTGCTAGGCACGCACTGGATCACCGGCAACCTGAGAGAGTGCGGAAGGGTGTGTGAGGAATATCAACGACTCGCCGTGGCTCTCGACGACGAGTCTCCTCGGACGTTGCGACCCGCTCTCTGCGACGCCGCCGTGGCGTGGTATCGCGGGGACGCCGACGTGGCGAAACGGTTCAACGCAGCGATGGCCATGAAGGTTCGCTTGGAGGCGTCGCCCGGTACGGCAGGTTTCGGAGTCGCGCTGGACTCGTTGAATCAGGCCTACGTTTTCAGGGTGTTGGTCGGAAGGATGCATCTGGTAGCATGGATGGACGGTGGGTGGGATGACGGGGCGGATCTAAAAGACACGACGGGATTGAAGAACAGCTGCCTGGCTTCTGCAAAGGGTTTGCTCGAAACCCTCGCGATGGTGAAGCTCGGCGGCACTTACATGGCCCCGGACCTATGGCTCCTCGTTCTCACGATCATGGATTTTGGGTTCCTCATCATGTCGGTTCTGAACGCTCCCACCCGTCGGGACGAGGACGACACCGTCACCGTCACCGCCACATTTCCGTTCTCCGTCACGATCGAGGAACGGATACAAGCGGTCCAGGACAGAAAACTCTGCCTTGACCTCATCCAAGCATTGACGACCCTTGTTCGACGACCCGCAAAACATACTCCCCAAGCCATCCTCACCCTCGGGCTCGCGGACGCCGTGGTCGTACTGCTCGACTGTGCGCGTCCGGGACGCCTGGCGAAAGCGTTGGGAAGGTGCGTAGCGAATCTCGACAAGGAACCCACTGCCACCGGATTCCAGGCTGCGGCCGTCGCTTCGAGACTGGTCCGAGCCAGATGTTCCCCTCAGATTCATTCACACCACGACGATCGACAACATCCACAACGACGGCATGATCCACCGACAGACCACTCCCGATCCCGCTCCCCAACCATCCGGTCCCTCCGTCGATCCCGCGACAGCATTTCCTCCACTCTCCGCGGTGACTCCCCGGCACCCTCACCATCCCTCGAAGACGATGGAACCCTCACCTGCGACACGACCCTCAACGCCTCCTCGTCGACGCTGGACGTCGTCGGAGGCAAGCGGATCAGGTGGGCCGACCTCCTGGAGGGGAACGACACGGAACTCGCCGACGCCGCGGCCAGTCTCTTCGATAGATCCGGTCAGGTCTGGGAGGCGAGGTTGGTAAGGAAGTATCGGAGTCCTACGCCACCTCCCGTGTGATCGATCACTTTTGGGGAGCGCTGGCTACGCATTCTCAACGACCAAAACACCAACAACATACACTTGCATCCACCCGCATCAGGACCATCCCATCATTCCGCGTATCCTTAATCCTTTCCGCGTATCTTTATTTCTTGTCACCTTTCGCATATTTCTGTACATTTTTTTGGGCATCACATCATACATTTCTCTTTCTCTACTTCATTCAAAACCATCTGACGAGGTTCGTATCTGGCGTTTCCAACTTCTTTCCATTCAGCGACTTCGCATTTTATCAGTATGCGCGGGGAAGCAAATACTGAGGTTTAGAATTTTAGTTCCAATACGAACCAGAACGTTCAGCCCGACACGCGTAGGTATGAAAAATGGTTTCTTGCTTTCGTTGCTAAATCTAGGGGTGGATCCAGCCGGGATATGCAATCCTATGCAGTGAATGCCCCGACGTCGACGACCTGATAAACCATGATCATGGGCATCGATAAAATCATGCGGATTTATGGTTGCCTAACGAACGATCGCCGCTCACTCTGGTGGGGTCTGCAGTACAAATCACTTTTAGGCCAGGTTCTATCCATGGGTGCTCCGAAGCCTAAATCGTTTTTCTTCCAAGACACCCGTCATGCATCGTTGGGATATCGATAGGTAAGCAAAAGCGACAATCGATACAAAGCCACTGTTCCCTCTCCACACAAACACAACAGAAAGAGATCGTAGAAAGGAACAAACATCTGTACACGGATTCCATCAATGGCGTTCGCAGGATCTCCGTTCGAGGCCGAGGTCGTCAACGATCGGTAAGGGGCATAACATCCAAATCGTCGCCAGCTCGGTGGAGTTAACGACAGGTCTCTTGGTTTTTTCGATTTCTGACTTTTCCAGGATCGAAGGACGAGGGAAATACACGTTTCCGGACGGGAACGTCTACGTCGGGGAGTTCAAGGACGGGCAGTGAGTTTTGGGGGAGGGGTCTTTACCCCAACCCTTTTCCGGTGTGTTCTGGAGGTTGAACCTTTCTGACAGCGAAACCCGCTATTCGCTTTTCGTTCGTACAGGTTCCATGGAGAAGGGACGATCCACTTTCTTTCCGGCGGTCGATACGACGCACAGTGGGATCTGGGGAAAGCTCTCGAGGTATACGGTGCAGTTTTCGTACATGACGGGTTTCCTCATCTCCCACTTTCCGTTTTCACTCCCACTCCGGTCACTTAACCCC
>JADGJA010000555.1:0-15227 GCA_027596035.1 Thoreauomyces humboldtii | reverse complement strand
GTACACGACGATGTGGTGTTGGAAGGTGGACTCTGCGGCGACGCGTGCGGGCGAGCCGTCGTTGGGGACCGTGTAGATCTCGGACATCACCTTATAAAAAAAAAAAAAAAGAGTTCGGGCGGTGAGAACCCGTGATGTCGGAGTGAGGGATGGTGGGAGGTCCTTGCGTTGATGGTTGACGACAGGTCGATGAGGACGTGAAAGATACGCAGGTTCGTCTCGCTTCGCTGATCGTATGTCGCCGCCGATATGGCTGCCGAAAGTATCTGCACCATTTTGACCGAGAAGACGAGATGACAAACAAACCGTGATCCGAAGAGCGTGGAAGGGTACGCTACTGGTCTTTTATACCATCTCTCGCATGCAGCTACTGTATGTGACATGTGGAACTCTTTTGCATGGATGGGCACGGAAAGAAGGCATGGGATGTAATTGGTGGGTTTTAATTAGCACGAACGGGGCCCATTAAATGCTGAAGGAGTTGGGATTTCCCTGTTTAATTCTTTAAGAAGTCCGTGATCTTGCGTGATTTCTTTTTTTGCACCGGACGGTCGGCACGTATGGACGGAAGGGAGGTTCGCAGGGAACTTGAGGGAGAGTCCGGGGTTTATAGAGCGATCTATGGGATGGGGGCGGAGGCAGTGCCTTTTGTGATGGCGATTTGGAGGAGAAGCCGAGGACTGTCTGGCCCCACCCGTCGGGTACCTCCTCAGGGATCGCGGCAGTTTTCCATCTTCGCAGCAGGGAAAGCTGGAGGTTCCTTGTCCGACGGCGGAACTCTTTCCACCTGCTATTCGCGCGAGTCACCAGTGCGGGTTCAGTAAAAGCTCGAAGTTGGGGCATATGTAGGTCTCAAACACCCTTCCGAACCAAGGTGCCGTGTGAAGAAGATGTGCTTCTTGTGACAATCAACCCACTGATCCACATGCGGCGCCCCCTTCACACATGTCCGACGATATCCTACCAATGAAAGCCAGGTCTCTTGCGTGCTTCCGGGCGTGCTTCCACCTCGTCGCTGTCAAATAAAGGTCAGCAAGGCCGCGATTTCATGAGAAAGGTGAGAGCCGATTGCTGATGTGAGAAGAACCTCTCGGTGGTATGCAAGTCGTCGGCCAGTCGGCAAGCTCAAGAGTGGAAGCGATCGGTCGGGAACCTTTACGCGAGCAAGGGGATCTCGATGGCCTACGCACATGATGTCCCCCTAAACTGAGCAAAGTTCCCATCGTTACCGACAATAGAACATCGGCGTTCCCGTTCTTTTCGCACTCTCCTCGAATAGAGTCAGTAAGCATGGAGGGTCTCTCCGTTGACCGTCCTTTGACGATTCTCTTGGAATCAGGCCACACCAAATCACCAGCAATATTCGTTTGTACTGGGCCAGCAAAACCGCAAAAAAAAAAACCAAAAAACAACGAGCTCAAGATTTCCCGCCCTCGTCTTCGCCGTCATCCCTTACGACGACCATCGGGTCGGCCAAGTTGCCGACGTCGGTCTCCTCGGGAATGGCCCCGGGCATCGCCACGGTAAAGTTGGGGATGCTGCTCAAACCGCCGAGCCGTCCTCCCATCGCCAGATCATCCATCGAATAGACCGGCGACGTCGTAGGTGACGACGACATGGCAGCAGCCATGACAAAGGCAAGATGGCGCACGATTTCTTGGAGATCCCCAACAACCGTGTAGGCCTTGGTCCTGGACGGGATGCCTTCGTTGTCGATCCTGAGGAACACCCATTCGATCGAGCTCGTGATTATGCCAAAGACTCCCGGATTGACCTTTTTGGCCGTGAGGCGCTCTTTGTGAGCGATTGCCATGTATGTCATGACTTGGATGAGGTCGTCGCGGTTCGAGACACCGCGTGCCATGGTCTTCGCTTCCACGATGAGGGACACATTGCGAGCCCGTGCCGACGAGCTGTCGCCCCAAGCGATGGTATACTCACCGCGACCAGACAGCCTCAGCTTTTTGTCGAAAGAGGACATGGAGAACTCCACCTCCCCGTAGCACTTGAGTGCAGCAGCTTCGGCTCCGGCTCCGGCGCTGGCGCTGGCGCTGGCGCCGCCGTGGTGGAACAACGCCTCGGCTAGGAAGACGTCGACCCTGCTCCTGCACATCGCTTCGCTCCCTGTGTCAAAGAACTCGTCGTAGCGTCGTATCTGCTCGAGAAACGTTGGCGTCGGCTTGATCTCGCGTGATTTGTTCTGCCCATCCAGGTTCCACTGGTACTTTTTCGATATGTGCCAGAGCCGCATGGCCTTCTCGACGTCGACCCCGGTGACCGTGAGGATCTCAATGCCGGTGGCGGCCGTGATCGCTACGCTGTAGGGCTTGTCCAGACCTGTCAAACTCAAGATGCGCGCGAGGAGGTTGCTTTTCGCCATTTCTTCTGTGCGTTGTTCTGGAGACCATTCGTTGACGATTCTGTGCAAGTCCTTGGAAAGTTTTGCTTGAGACATTGCTGAGATGTGCGGACGGACTGACGGGACTAGTTGTGGAAGCTGAGTGTAGAGAGAGTACAAGATGAGTACTTGTATCAGGCACGACAAAGGAATGTGGAGAACGTGGCAGGACGGAGGGAACAACCCATACAGGACGGACGGGAAAGAGTGGAGGCAACAATGGAGGAAAGGAAAGAAGAAGAGAAACTAGATGCTATATGATATGAGGGGAGAGAGAGAGAGAGAACAAGAACAAGAACAAAACTTGGTGGTGTCAAGAGAAATGGGAAGGAGGGAATCGAGGGAGGTCGTCAAGTACAGGTAGGTTCTTCAGCGAAAACACTTTTCACGATCCGCTGTGCCGTGTAACAATGGAACTTTGTTTCACCCTTGTAGAAAATACTGAACTGTGTACATGTACAGTACAGTACCGCACACGAAAGCATGCACTGCACTGTGGGACCGATCGTGAAGTAAAAAGGTACATTGTGTACCTGTAACAACTCGTCGATGCCCCCACGGCTGGCGGACATTCATGGAGTCTAGCGGCATAAAATTTAATGAGGCCAACCGCGAACGAACCTTATTTGAATTTGTTCTGTGTGTGACTCATGGGAAAGCCTTGGCGCTCTGCGGATGCCTGCCGCTCCGTCTGCCGCTGCCAACCCAATCAAAGAGTCACTACCGGTAAACGCCCCCCCAGCCTTCAACACCCCCGCAAGGAGACGAAGATCTCGGAAGGAGTTTTGTAAGCCAGCCATGCCGGAGTACCGCAGGAGGAGACGCCCAGAAACGGTGCGGCCGTGCCACGTTTCAGCAGCTTCTTGTAAAGCTCGTCTCTCCTCAAGCCAGTCCCTGTTGACGGACTCGCACCCCCAAAGCACACACAACAATGGCCAGTCACCTTCAGCAACAACACGAGCAGGGTAATCCGCAGCAACACGATGCCAGTTCTCAGGCGGCAGAAACGAAACACTCAAAGCCTTCAAAGGTACTGCCCACCTCTATCGGAACCGCCCGACAGATCGCCCGACAGATCGACTGGAAGAAGCTGTCCAGCTCGGACACCGCCTCCGCGCTCCAAGCGCTCGCGCAGATGCGGACAGCGGAGGCACCGGGCGAGCACGAGGCTTGGATGGCCGATTGGACTGCGAGGAACGCGCCGCAGGAACTGTACATCAGATCTCTGGTCAGGATCATACGCAGACCGACATCCAACAAGACCGGTCTCATCGGGTCCGGATTAAAGGTCGCCGCGAACATCGCAGCCGTAGGTTCCGTAAGCGCGCCTGTTCCTTTCGAGAATCCCCCGCCATACACCTCTGACGCTGTTATGAATCTTTTATTTTTTAATATTGAACTATGAACGCAAAGGTATCTTTGGCGGGGTATATCACCTGGCAACGGCGAAAATCCTTGCGCAAACAGCTGGACCGGGATCAGAACTCACACTGTCGCTTTTATCCAAGCTGGGAAGCTGTCTCCGCTTACTATCGCCCTCGTTTGTTTCAGGGACGTGGTAGTTTTCTTTGCGTCTGGTTAGTCACCCGCTCACCCCACTAAACAGACGCAAAGAAATCTACGACCTCTCTGAAACAAACGAGGGCAACAGTAAGCAGATACAGCTTCCCCACCAGTTTGGATAAAAAGCGATAGAGTGAGCTCTGTTAGAGGTACAGCTGTCTGCTCGCAGCACGTACATCTAAGACGTCAATACGAAGCTAAGACGAAGTCCGAACCCTACACGATTGCGTCGTACTTTCCACCTCTCCCCAAGCTCAGATAAGACTGCGGGGCTGTACTCCGAATGGCATAGTAGTGAATTTCATATCAAGTTCCAGCTGCACAAAAGCTCCGTAAACAAACGCCCGTCAGAAGATCAGACGTGGTAAGCCTTTCCATTCTTGCCCATCGACTGCAGTTCCCTAGGCTCTTCCAATTCCAAAGTCCTATCATTCTCATCTCGAAGTCCATCTCCGTCGACAGCTCCGTCAACCACGACGTCGTCCGTGATCGCCTCAGGAGCCCCGACTCGCTGACTCCCGAACTCCAGGATGCTGATCTGATGTCCCCATCCCTCGCCTCTACAGACGACCGCGATGCGGGAGACATCAAACTGGAGTCCGACGATGGGTCCGTGGTTGATGGGAAACGAATGAAGCAGTGTCCCCGTTCGCCAATCCCACACTGGAGTCAAAGAAACGAAAACATCAGCCTCTTGTTCAGCGTGCTTCCGGGAAACTTTGATGCTTGATGGATTTCCTTACCAAGAACCGTCTCATCCCATCCCCCACTGACCAGAACCCGGTCGTCTACGGCGAGCGTCTTGACCCATTTGGAGTGTCCCAGAAGGGTTTGGACGCATCGACCGCCGATCGGATCCCATTCTAACACACACCAAACGCGCGTATCGCTTTCGTCAATTTCCGAACGCTATGTATCCATGCAAAGACATTCTCTCAAAAAGCGAAGCGAAACATACGTCGAATGGTCTTATCCAGAGAGGAACTGAAGACAAAGTCGTCGATGGCGCACAGGCTCGTCACCGAATCCGTGTGACCACGCATGTTGCGGACCACGGACCGTCGTTCCAGATCCCACACCTTGATCGTGTGATCCATGCTACCCGTCACGACCATGTTCTCGTCCCGCATCACGACCATCGTGAAGATGTCCCCCGAGTGTCCCTTGAGTGCGTGCGTGCATGTCAGCTCGTAGGTGGACGGAACAGGCTGGTCGACGGCGGTGGCCGTCGACGACGTCGGTGAGAAAGCGTCCGTCGGCAAGGGAACGCGGGGAAGTCGTAGCTTCTCCAATCGAGCTTTCAGACGGTGTTTGAGCGCCGACGCGGAAGCGGTCGCTGTTGGTGAGAGGGGTGCGGGAGTCGAGGAGGTGGACATGGGTCGTTTTCGAGGTGTTCTAGTGTCGGCTGGAAGGGAACTGGTTCGATGTATCTCGGGCTTCGTTGATCCTCGTCGACTCTTGATCTTCTCGGATTCGCTGCGATCCAGAGTGCCCTTGATCTGTTCGGAAGCTGTGCTTCGAGTCGATCCTCTCCGTCCTGATTTCTTCCAGGTGTCCTTCCTCTGGAGTGGTTGCAGAACGTCCAGGTCGGCGGAGATCGAAGGAACGACAGGTTCACTCAACTTGAGTTCATGGACCCTCAACACCCTGTCGAACCCGACGGTCACGACTCGCTTTCCGCCGTCCGTGATAGCGCACCCCGAGATCCCACCGTCGTGAGCATCCGCAACGCTGGCTATGACGGCTCCCGAGAAGATGTTCCACACCACCAGGGTCCCACCACCGTCGACGCTGGCCAGGAGGTGGGAACCTGCTGCCGTGGTCGGGAGACCGAGGGCCATGATGGGGACGTGGTGCATGGCTTCGAAGGATACATCCGGGACCAGCGGCCGGGGATCTGGTCGGGATGCGAGATGGGCCCAGCTGGACGGTGATGTGATGTGGAACAGAGCGAGACGATGTCGACGACTTCCGAGAAGGATCCTGTCGCTGTCGAACCAGAAACTACTCGAGGCAAGGACAGGGACGGGCCCTAACGTCAGATCGAGTCTGGCCTTACGATGAACCGTTTCTTACACACCGCCTTCTGTGACCCACCTGTTTATCGAGTCACGAACATCGACCATCGGAACGGTCAACAGGACGTATCTTCCCTTTTCCCAGTTTCGTTTCCTCACCATCCAATCCCGATAGACCTCCTTCCAGAACAACCCGGGATCTCCCCCACACCGTTCCTCCAAGAGATGCTCCACCCCCGGTCCCAGATCCACGTCGTCCATCACGCAGAAGCGACTCCACAGCAATCCGCTGCTGCACTCTCTCCTCCAAGCGCGACACACACCGATGCTTCGAACCAGCTCGGATAGGGACAGGAAGGCGAGGATCTGGAAGGCGAGATGAGACGGGAGCGGAGGAAGGAAGTCGACGGGTGGAGGGTGGACCGACGAGGAAGCATCGTGGAAGGGTGAGGAGGGAGTCCCGCCGTGGACGGAGTTCCGGGGAGATGCTGATGCGAGGAGCTCTGCGGACGCCAGGATGGAGTCCTTGGATTCCAGAAGGCCCTTTCGCTGCCTTGACGGGGCGGGACCAGGATGAGATGGAGGTGTCAGGAGAGACCGAAGGAAGTGATTACGGTCGTCGAACACAAAGACTTACGCATTCTTCAACTTGTTGTGAGCATTCCAAGCAGCGACCCTCGTCACGAAGGCAGGTGGCATTCCTGCGGAGTGAAGAGGAACGTCAATTCCAGGTGTAGCTCAGAGAAACGGAAGGAGGAAGGAGGAAGCGGAATCCAAAAGAAGGCCACATAAGGGGTAGACGGGATCATGACGGCCCTCCCTTTCCGGTGGATTGGCGTGGGGGTTCATCTCCCCTCAGGGCGGAGTTGGTTGCTGCAGAAGGCTGTCGACAACGAGTCGATCATATAGTAAATCAAAAGAACCCATTGATTAGTGGACCATTACACCGCGAACCACTCCTTCCACCACCAGGGGCTCCACGACGAGACGCATCTTCCATTGGGAGCTGCCTGGAGCGGGGCATACTTGCTCCTTGTCGGTCCAACCCCCCCGTCGTTCTCGTCGCTCGCTCTCGAAATCCATTCCGGAAACCTGTTGGGGAACCGGCGGGACATCAGAGATGCGAAAGAATCCAACAGCTCGGCAAAGGACCTCGTGTGGAATGAACAGCTGGGTAGGGCGGGCGATACTTCGTCACTGCTTCATCATCACCGTTGATCATGCAGGTATCTACAGCAATACTAGAGCTGCCCTGCAGGCTTCGAGCCGCCACTCGTGACACCTAACCACATCACCTTCCTCTTTCTGGTCTCCCGTTTCAGGTCACCACGACGCCGCTAGTCGCTTTCCATCGACGCTCGAATAGCATTCGGACATCGATAGCAGAAATCTCGCATGGCTACCTCACTTCCCCTCCGGCAGACAGACCTCGACTCGCCATGTATCGATCTTCGGACGACGAATCTGGGGTTTGAGGAGCAGCTTCTAGAACACCCGAACATGGCTCCTGGCTCAAAAGGAAATACAAGAGAATGGGCTGAAGGGCAACGGACGAAAGAGGACAATCCACCGAAACCCACCGACATCCCATCCGAAATGGAGGGAGACAGGACGAGCGAAGAAACGAACGGGGCGGTAAAGACCACAGTAGAACCGGTGCAACTTTCAAAGCTCTCAAAAAGTCTCGTTGCATTATCGTGGCAAAGCAGGGAACAGATGGCGGAACGGAAGCGAGAAGATCCCCGCACATAAGACCGATCTTTTAACGAGAACACATGAACCTCGTCCCACCCACGTCGCTTGCTATGTCAACTCAAACTCCCATGGGACACCTCACGAATTCGTTCTTGTCGCTTTGCTTTCGGAAGTGCAGAACCCCTCTTGGAAAAGGCGTAGAGCCGACCATTGGATTCGGCAGTGCAAAAAAGGGGTCCTAAAAATGCGCCTGCCTACCTAAGCTGCCTACTGCGATTGTGTCGCAACAAAGTCATCGGGGATCAGCACGGCTGAGGGAAGTTCGACCGGGAAGAGGAGGACGGGAAGGACGTTTGGAGAGGCGTGCTCGCTCGGATACATGAATTGGCACGACCAAAAGTTTAGAATAGTATGTGATTTTTTGAGACATAAAACGTTGCAGAACGTATGTACAAGAAGAATAAACGCAATCGTGTACCGACCAGGATCATATCGTAGGATCCTCCATATGCTCCCAATGCAAAACTGCAGGATCGAGCCAGTCCGCGACCAGTTGAATGACATCCTCGTGTAGCAGAGCACCCAGGGCGGTTCTCAATAGGAGGACATTGAGGAGCCTTCCGAATCGATGGGGCACGTCACCGGGGGTCCCAAAGTCGGAAGGCGTAAGGGTGCCGACGAAGGCGAACACGAGCTCGCATTGATGACCCGACACGAGATCCTTGAGCGCAGGATAAATCCTCTCGAAACACGAGACGGGATCCTCGTCATCGTCCCGCTCTTCCTCGGTCAACGGAGGATGCACCTTCGAGATCCTACGACCGTACGCATCCAACTCCGCAACAACCCGTCTCTCCAATACGCTCGCAACAGCCGGAACCTCGACCCAAGCGTCCGCAAACCCCCGATCCACACACTCGATGCTATGCTGATCGTCCACGCCGTACGACCACGCCACGACTCTGTTCGCATCGTCCCGATCACGAACCGAGAACGCCCTTCCGATCTCGGCTTCGGGTTCACCGAGACTCAGAGCCATGCGCAATCGATGCACGGATCCACCGTTCGTGAGATCGAAATCGATGAACCGTTCCGTTGGGACCATCAACCGTTCCTCGTGTGCCTCGTCTCCCCAATCGTAGGAATTGACGGGATCCCAGAATCTCCGATCGCGATCCGGGGACGGATCGAACGCATCCTGGTAGATGAAGGACGTGTCGATGATCTGAAGGAGATGCACACCGAACCATCGTTCAAAGCGGGGCCGGGGACACGGGTTTCGGAGGAAACGGGTTACGACGTCTGGGAATCGTGCGTCCGCGTCCAGATGCTCCCAGTCCCAGGCTCTTCGTCGTGCGTCGTGGGCGCTGTGTTCGTTGGGATTCTTGCGATAGGTACGTGGGTTCTCAAACGGGAGGAGCTTTGCTTCCAGGTCCGGAAAACCAGCGTAAGGTTCCAAGCCGAGTGGGAGAGGCATCGCGAATGGCAGCTGCCTGTTGTTGACGTGAGGACTTGCCGTTCTGTACAGAGACCAGGATAAGAAGAGCAAAGTACAAGTGCCTATCGCTACCGTTCAACGTTGCACCTCCCGAAGCTTCGCCGTGACGACCTCGAGCGTAGCCTTCTGTACGCATTGGGACCCGTGTGACCTGCATCATACCGACATCGCAAGCGCCGAATCGGCACAATCCTTTACGCCGTAGAGCCCCTATTTCCGTAACGCCCCGTAGCGCCGTACCCAAGTATGCCGCCCACATCGCTGGAAAACCTTACCGAGATCCCATTCGACCTTGTCCTTCGCCACCTCTCTGCCCAGGCGAGATGCAGGCTTGCTTTGGTCAGTCGCACACTGCACCATCGTGTACGGGTCCCGGAGGTTGAGTTCGTGTGTGGAACCTTGGCCACTTTGACGCGACCAGGTGCCTTTGTTGCTCTGCCAGAAGCCGCTGAAGTCACATGGGAGACGACGGCCATCCTGAACGAGCTTGATTTCTGGAGGTCGCGCTTTGCAGCTCTTTTCCACCAGAAGTGGCTGCCTATAGGTGTGCGATGTCTCTGCCTCGACGTCCATCAAGCCACCTACGGAGATCCTGCTGGCAGACGAGATGCTGACGGAAACCATATCCAAAGCATGAATATCGCCTTGGAGATACCAACTCGCACCGCTGACCGGCTGATTGTCCGGTTGACGGGGAATTGTGAAGGCCCGTGGAGGCTTGGCTATTCGGAGGACTACAGCCTTACCGCCACGCTCCTCAGTCGACCAGAAGACATATTGCTCAGCTTTGATGCTTGCGAAGTTTTGGACAATCATTCAGCGTCATCGGGCTCTACATCGGCCCTCGCATGGCAGTGCCTCGGCCTGCAGAGCCTTCCGCATCTCCTGGCTTACATTCAGGAAATGCTTCCACGTTTGTGTATCGTTGAGCGTCTTTTTGACGACATCATTGGAAGACCCGGCCGTGAAATCGAAATAGATTCTTCCGAAGATTCCGATTCAGAGGAACCATCATCACAGCCGGACTCCCCATCACAGCCGCACTATCGTGTCGTAGATACATTCGACCGGCTGCAAAACCTGTACAAGACGTTTGAGAGTTATCTCGAACGTAAGAAGCAGCTGCACAAGCCCAAGCGGTTCGATACCGTTGAAGGGTATCTGCACGATTACCACCATCCTTATGATACACCATTGGACGACTTCTGGGACGATGACGGATCGGAGTTCCATCGCTTCGAAGCGAACTGGAGCTTCTCGGATCGGGCAATCCGCGCTGTATTATCACACATCCGCATCCTGAAGGGTCGTCACGCACTGACGCAGTTCAGTGCTGTCTTTCGCCATATATGGGGCGACAGCGACATGCTAGGACCGGCACCCAAGCACGATTTCTGGGTTAAAGAAAACGTGCAAATTATGGACTGCGATTCGTACCGAACACCAGGTGGCTCCCAGTACCTGCACGCTGCGCTTTTCAAGTGCACGTTCACCATAAAGGTTTGTCTTTCCTCAAAACGCCTTCTTCCCCAGCATCTTGTCCTCTCGCATGTTCTAAATCCATGTTTCCAGACGGCCCCATCCTTGTATGTGGAGTTTGAAAGCCAGCGGTGGAAAATTTATTATGATTACCTTGGTGATTATGAGGATCTCTGCTACCGTACTTTACGATTGTCGGACGGGACGCTTCTTGCTCGTGCGCGGACCGTTTGGCGCACAAAAAAGAATGAACCTCCAATGCAGGTGGACGAGGATGCTTGCCGTCAGCTCGTGGGACAACTGGGCAAGGACTGGACCGCTGTCGAGCTCGTTCTGCTACTCTTTGCAGTGGGATATGCAGCGACCGCCTGGCCGGATCTGGCCCCGCACCTGGACCCGCTGGACCCAGAGTACGAGTTCAACCCAGTCGAGGGATGTACTGTGTTGGACGACGTAAGGTGATTTGTTGCTGAATCGGAAGTTGTGCCAGGGGATCGATTCAATGGACGAACGCTCCCGCATGGGAACAGGGGGTGGCATTTGCTTTTCGCTTCTTCGTAGCAGTGAACGCCTGCAAAGGCATCGCGATGTTCTTGTAGAACGTTGCTCTGATCCTCAGGTCAAATAAAATGCTGGCTTGCGTCTCACTTGTTTCTCCTATGTACCTTCCGGGTGCTCAACCTACTTTAGATGCGTTTGGTGCACCGGTTCACTAGATTGGTGGCCATCGTCGGTGAGTTACTTTGGTCATCTCATTCACACCCTTTTCGTTCTGAAACCTTCCTGTTTACAGAAAGTTTTACTGCGTGGATGATCAGGCAATGCCAGTTGCCTACTCGCGGATGTACCCTTACCCATGTGGCTGGCACCATGGAGTGCGGCGGTGAGCGTCAAGAACAAGAGCAAAAGTTGTGCTCGCCTGAGAGAGTGCCGAGGGAGAGCCGTCGTGCCGGCTGCACACGGGCTCCACGGCCTTGCTGTTCCCTGCCCTTCCGGCCGTTGCACCCCACCAGGAAGTCCAGGGTCTAGGTTTTGCACCGCTGCCAGCTGGTCTCGCTCGTCGAAAGGGGATTCCGTGGCTGCAAGCGTCTTCCGACTTCAGATGTCCGTCTACCATCCCCACAGGCGGACAGCGACCCTCTTGGTTACTTCCCTCCGCCTCCTGCCGGGGTGGTGCGGCTCCCGTGGGTCTACACGCCGCCCCCGGCCAACCGCTGGCAATGAGTCTTGCCCCACCCGGGTCGTTGTCGATGACGATTGGGGTGGGGGCAACGACGCTGGCACGTTAAATGACGTGCATCGACAATATACTGAAAGTATGTACACATTTATGACAACTTCATGCATCTGACAACTATGCATTTATTGAAACGTCGCTCTTATCCTTGCAGGGTAACTTTTTAAGCCGAGTGGGAGAGGCATCGCGAATGGCAGCTGCCAGTTGTTGACGTGCGGACTTGCCGTTCTGTGCAGAGAGGCTACAAAGTGAAAAGTACAAACTCTTATTTTCGGATATATCAAGAAGAGAACAAACAAGTGGGTGGAGAAGAATACATAAAAGAGTGCGTCAGGCAAATGCAGTGGAAATGTAGGTTTTTACAGTCGAGAAGAGCGGGGGAGAGAGACCAGGATAGGAAGAGCAATGGAAGTGCTATATCGCTACCGTTTCCGTTGCAGCTCCCGAAGTTTCTCCATGACGACCTCGAGCGTGGCCTTCTTCTCCTGTACGTCCAGATGTCTCGCCACGATGGGATTCTCCTTCGCAAAGTCTCTGATCTCGCTCCGGGCGAGGTCGTAGTAGAGCTTGTTGTCGATCTCGCGGGGAAGCTGGAAGAAGAACTCGTTGAGGAGTTCGACCCAGATGAACATGACGGCGGTGTACGTGAGCTTCTCCGCCACCACCGACAGGAACACCTCGGGACAGCACTGCTTATTGTCGGCTGTCGAGCACTGACGGGATCGAAGGGCCGTGATGCGAGTCTGGAGGAGACCCAGACGGGTCTGGTATGCGAGGGCCTCGCGAGCTCGCGAGATGAGCTTGGGGTTGAAGGCTGGATGATCTGGGTTGTCGAGAGCTTCCGCCGGCAGACCGTCGTTTGTGACGACCGCGTCGCCCGCGACCGAGGTGAGGGAGACGAGGGGACCGCCGGCATCGATCTGCTGCTGTTTCCGATGCGCAGCCTCGCGCTCCACCTTTTGGACGTACTTGATGGCGTTCCGGAGCTTCCGTCGACCAATGGTCGACTTGATGCCCTGGAGGGAGTGCTGGGACTCGGCGAGTTGCTTCTCCAACGTGGCCACAGCGCGCTTTTGCCCTTCCTGCCACTCGAGGTCCGTGCATTCGACCTCGAACTTGTACGGTTTGATAGTGTTCTCCACCTGGTCCACGGCAGTGTGGAACTTTGCGCGAAGAAGTTCATTGCTGAAGTCGATGACCTTCTTTCGACCGTTGGGATGGTGCACCCAGGGTTCCGTGGACGTGAGGCGCTCCATGTTTTCCAGTAGCACATCGACGACGAGTTGTACGGAAGACCGCCCGACTCCGCTCTTGGTTAGTGCACCCGAGCTTTGATCCAAGCGCGCCTGCCACTGAGCGCGATCACCGTCGTTAAGGCACAGCCGCGGTAGGTTGGCCACCCGCGGGTCGCTCCAGTACACGTCTGCGCAGATGTCCAAGAGACGACGTTCCAGCATCGATCGAACCTCCTCTCGCACCTGAGGTTTGCCGAACTGCTTGGCGAACTCCTTGAACTTCTGCTTGAGTGCATCGATGGACTCGGCCACGTAGCTCTCGGCGCTGATGCGACGGTCGTTGTAATGCACTTTGAACTGGTATCGTGCCTCGTCCAGTTCGGATTGTACCGCGTCGGAGATCTTGTGAAGCGATCGGCCCATGTGGTCTTCCAGAACCTCCATCAGACGTTTCCGTAGGGTCCCCGTCCCGACCATCACGCGATGAGCGCGGTAAGCTGGGTTGGCGCCAAAGAAGGCATCTTCCGACCGAATGATGGCCTGCGAGTCGACCTCGGGTCCAGTCTTCTTACAGACCACGCCAACATATCCGAGCTGCAGGGGATAGTCTTTGTTTGTAAGGATACCAACGCCGGTATCCTGCTCCACGAGATCCATTTTGGTGACGACGCCGATCGTACGACGTCCAGATGGATCCACCTTGCGACTAGCCCGCAACGCCTCGGAATTGGCCAGATCGACGTCGGCAGAGCAAACCGCAAGGATGATGTTCGGCTCGCGGATGTATGCTTCGCAGAGATCCGCAATCTTCTCCTTCAGAACCTCTGGCTGATTTCGGTTGTGGATTTGTATATAACCAGGTAGATCCACGAGAGTCAGATCCGGCACATTCGCCGAGTAGATTCGAAGTTCGATGGGACTGGTCGAGACACATTCTTCATCCGGAACAGCGAGATTGAGATCCGTGAGTGTCTTCTGAACGTTCTTGAAATCGTGAACTTTGCCCAGGCGAAGCTGAGGAAACTCGGCGAATTCTTCTTTGGCATTGGGGGTATGGATGAGGGTGAGTTCAATCGGACGACGTGTCACCATGTTGTTGCCCCTGCGAATCAGACAGCGCATCAGCACACACACGAGCAAGAAAGGATTACAGGGTTACTCTACTTTGGCAGGAACTCATGTCCGACGATAGCCTCCAGAACCGAGCTCTTCCCAGAGCTTTGGGACCCAACGACAACGATGCTAGGAAGGGTCATGTTCGCATTGTTGTCGACCGTCTTCAGCAGGTTCCGCACTTCGATCAGTTTTTTGGTGAGGATCATGAGGTCTTCGTCTGGTGGCGGCAGTGGGGAGCCAGTCTGTGTCCCCCTGTGCGTTGCTTTGTTCAGTATGATTTCGGAAACAGTGGGAAGATGATCCATCGGTGACGCCTCGAGCGCGGCAGTCGTCAATTGATCGAACTTCTCGGCGGCGCGTTGCATGCCCGGGATCGCCGGCAGGGATTCAGCGGAGAGGTCGGGAAGCTTGAACTTTGAGAAGTCGATCTCGGGTAGCTCCGGTATTCCAGGCAGCTCGAGCGCGCTCCACTCGATGTCCTGAAGGTATCCATTCGCTTTCGAGAAGGCGTCCTTCATCCAGTCCGGCACGTACTCTTTCTGAAGTTCTGCAGACGATGGACGCGTCAAGCATTGCGTACCGACTTTGCCGTTGTTTTTCGAGATGCCAGAACAGAACGTACCGTCAACCTTGTAGCTCATGTAAGCCAATGCTCCGCCCCCGGCGCCGGCGGCTGCCAGTGGGATGCGCAGGATGGAGATGACCGCTCGTGCACCAAACAACGTTCTCCGCTGCGATCGACCTGGATTCGGCCTTGACCACTGCGGGCCTGACCGAGGTCCGCGCGAGTTCTGGGTGGTTGTCCACATGGACCGTCGACTTGGATTCGAAGCCATCGGTTGGACCATGGGCCGACGAGGTCCTGATACGGTTCGTGACCGTGCGGCTGACCGCAATGTGCGACTGACGAGAAGCGAGTGAAGCATGCCGTGCGACGGAGTGCGGTCGCTGGTAGGGAAACGAAACTTTTATTGGCAAAGTCTTGGGG
>JADGJA010000554.1:0-15255 GCA_027596035.1 Thoreauomyces humboldtii | reverse complement strand
CCCCCATCTAACCGCCCCTCGTCGAGAAGTCCCCAGCTCAGGTAAAGACACTGGCCCATCGTTCGCAGCTACAGCGCCCCGTCGTGAGACAGCCCAAAACCGGAGGTCCCCCATTCCGATCGTCCACCTCCTGGTCCTGTCAACGGTCGTTCCCCCCTCCATTTCCAGTCCGTGTCATCGAAAGCGAGGAAAGGGGGTTTGAGTAAATCGTACGACAATGGTGTTTGTGTGCGTGGCGTCACCGGTCGTGCCGCTCGGAGGGCGCCCCTTCCGGAAATGATTTCTGTAGAACATTACCTGGGGGAGATGGAAAAGAAGTCACCATAAATAGTTTTATACTCTTTGGACAGTAGGAAAAAGTAGATCGGAGCTCACTCCGCCCTTACGTTGGACGCTGTGCCGTCTACGTGTCCGATTTTCCCACGCTCACACATTTCTCGCTTGTGCGCTTGACGCGGTTCGTCGCGACGCTCCATGTCAAACAGCATCCGAGACGACGATGTGGCGCATGGATTACGATCCGAGGCAATTCCTCTGGAGTTTATGCGCGAAAAATGAGTTTTCTGGGAATGGTATGACATTCGCAATGGCCGACATCTTCGTTGCCACGCACCTTTTCTCGGCAATGCATCGTGGAAACCGCTTCCACTGATGCGACGGTGAAGGGAGAATGCACGGAAAGGATGGCAAGACGTGAAGAAGCTGTTCCCGGAAGGCCGTGAAAGCCGAAAAAGCCGTCTGGAGACTGAAGATTCGTCACCGTTGTGACGTGGAGCCCCCAATGCCCCCAATGCTCCCAGAGAAACTGGAGTTGAGAGAAGAGACGACTCGCTGGCTAGGATGAACGTTCTGGCGTGGTGAAAGGGCCCAAGTGAGAAGGCTCAAGAAAAGTTCCCACGGGCGACCAGGGGACCCAGCCCCAGAGAACGGGGGTCCAAGAGAGGTCGAGACCCCCGACGCATCGATCGGGAACGACACTTTCCAAGGGCGGGCAAGAGAGGGAGGAGGGGAGGAGATCGCGAGAACGGGGAGGGAGGGAGGCGGATCGAGACACGTGGGAGATGGAGCGTGACAGAGATTGCGAGAGAGAGTCAGAGAGATACGGAGAGATACGGAGAGAGTGACGGAGAGAGTGACGGAGAGAGAGCGACCGGACAGGGTGGCACCCCCATGTCTTCCCATCCCGCCGCTGCTTCCCTGCTGCTTCCCTGCTGCTTCCCTGCTGCTTCCCTGCTGTGCTCCCTGCTGTGCTCCCTGCTGCTTCCCTTGGTGCTGATGGTATCCGTCCCCTCTTTTTGGTTTCCCCTTTTTTCTTCTTTCGTCTCCTTCTTCAGGCTGTGCGTCCCTCTCCCTCAGTCGTCTTATAAAAGGCAGTATGGCCCGCTCCCCCCCCGTCTTCTTCTTTTCCATCTCTTCCCACAGTCCTTTCCAAACCATGTCCTCCCTTGACACGCAAATCATCACGTCAATCCTCAGTCCCCACGGCGGCGAACTCCCAAGACGAGAAGTCAACATCGCGCTCAGGCAATCGCTTCCGCTCCTGTCAAACACGAAACGCTCGAAATTACTCCACCGAATGCAACACGACGGCCACATCTCCCTCGTCGGTCGCATGGTGTATTTGGGAGGGGGGCGGGGCGGACGAGGACGAGGACGCGGACGAGGTACTTGTCAACTCCTGTTTTTTGCAAGACTTTGAAGCTATCTATGGTCGTTCCATTGACTTCCTCTTTTCCTTTCCACTTATCAGGGTCTCGACGACCTTTGCAGCAGCAGCAGCAACACCACCAGCAGCAGCAGCAGCACCACCCCCACCAGCAGCAGCAGCCGCACCACCACCACCAGCAGCAGCAGCCGCAGCAGCCGCAGCAGCAACAGCAGCAACAGCAACAGCAGCAACAGCACGACATCATCGACCTGACGGAAGATGACGAGGAGAACGAGAACCTGTACAAAGTCGAGGAAGAATTCATGGACCTCTCCATCTAATCAGGTATATCTTCCGTTCCTTTTGCCACCGGCCGTGACATGAACTCGATCCTCAACCTCCTTCCCTCCATGTGCGTCATCCTCTCCACCGGAAACAAGGTCCCCTCCTCCTTCCCTTCCTCAAGTCGACGCTACTATCAAGGTCGGATCCGCAAGCATCCATCACCATTCCTGTCCTTCTTGATCGTCATCGTCGCCATTCACGTCTACCTCGACTTTTCCTCTCCCGGTCTCGTCCTTCGTCGTCACCTCGCACCTACCTCGAGCATCCATTACAGCACACGTCGGCCACCCTCCCTTTTTCTTGTTTTTACATAAATCACTACGTGTCGCCGTTCCGTCCCCTTTATCTTGTTTTGGTCGGGAAGTGAGCGAGAGTTGTGGGCAATGGCGGGGAGAGAGTGTGGAAAGAATGGTATGGTTCGTGCGAATGGCTCCAAGGTAACGGCAGCACAGGTATCTTCCTGATAATCGGTGGGAAAGTCTTGCCATGGTTCGCCACGTCGCAGCACTCTGCATCGCTTTGGGGGAAGAGTCCGAGTCCTTTGCGCACCAGGTCGGGGAGGGTCGAGAGCGTGCGGGCAGTGGGGTACCAAAGGTACGCGGAGGGAAGGTGCGGCAACCTGAGGGGTGCCTCATTAGAGCACTCTCGAGGTTTCATCATGTTGTCCAAAAAGGGGTTCTTGCTTCTCGGATGGATTTCTGGCTGGGAAACCGATCGGGTCGAAGGGGGGTGCGTGAGCTTCCGTCGTCTTTGGCTCAGTCGTCCGCGTGCTGTCTGTGACGAAGCTAGAAGAGCTCCGCCTTTCCGAGGATCCCTTCGAAGGCCAACGATCGCCGGTGTTTGACGCTTCGGAAGCAAGGACTCAGGGTGGTCACCACGAGCATGCGGCCACGACCGGGATGGAGCATCCTTAGCCATCGTCGTAGCTGCCATCTACCGCCGAAGCTGTCCCATCGCTCTTGAGTACCGTTGTGGAGCGCTGGTCCGTCGTCTCTGCTCCAGACTTTTTTGGCATTGCCCTGGGTCGGTCCTCGTAGATCGGAACCTGTGAGGTTGGGTTTCAGGCTTCTTGACTGTTGTGGAGGAAGACACGGCGACTTTCCGACACATGCACTGTTCTGGATCCTTCAGGGTACCTGAGATGGCGGATGAGCCGGAGGCAAGACTGATTGAACCATGTGACTGCATCTTCGCATGGTTCGTACTAGTGAGCTGGATTGACGTCGATGTTCCAGAGAGATTCTTTGTTCTCAGATTGTAGTAAGTAGATCCATTGGAGCGTCATCTCGAAGGAATCTCTTCCACGTCTCGTCACGGTGCTCAGAAGGCCGTTGGGTCCCAGATGCGTGGAGGATCGAAAACGTGATGGCGTGAAGGAGCTGATCATTGGGCGGCTCAAAAAGATTCAAAAAGATGTCGAGTGGTTGCTGCTGTCCTGGATGAGCGCCTTCCCTTCCAGGTTCACGAAAACCCACTGTTCTAGTGTCACGGTGATCGTAGCCGACACCCAGCTGTCGTCCGTGACCGATGGTATGCTGGCGTTCGACACGGGTCTGATCAGTAGCCCCTCGCGATTGCCAACTTCTTTCGTCTGAATCTCTTCGTCAGAGACATTAGGGATGACGCCGTTGTCGTCGCCATCTCCGCCCGCTGCAAGCAATGTGGTTGAATTATGCTGGACTTCTCAAGGAAGCGGTTCGTGGAATCATGAGCACTTCTTTCTCGGTGAGATATGAAGCACAATGCTTCGGACCACGTATAGACGAGATCGACGGCAAATGCCAGCGAGTTGACTATGATCACTAGAAGAAAAAGGAAAGAAATAGAAATAAGTCCGAGCCATCCTCATTCTGTACCACATCAGCTCCGACGTCTGTCAACGCTTCTCACCGATGTGATTCTCTTCAGTAAGATGAAGGCTCTTGCTGGACCTTGCTTTCACCTCCTCGCAGTTGTCCGGACGAGATTCTGTTTCAGACCACCTGGTGACCTTAGCGGCGGGAATTTGTCGAAAGTATTCTTCAGGAGTGAAGCATAGACAGAAAGAACAGAAGACTTTCTGGACAGAGAGACTAGCTTGATAATCCCAGACGGACATCGTAGCAATCCAACGTAGTAAGAACTCTGGCTCTCAAATCGATCCTCGACCCTCGCCATGGACGCCGCCTTGCTGCCTTATGATGTTGATGTGGTCCCTCGTGGTAGCTTCTTCGTGTATTTGATCTCCGACTCGACTATCATTAACGTCGCTATTATACTGCAGTCGTACGCCGATCTCGGACTGGGTTGATGGAGTTTGGCGGTGCCGTCAACTTGGCGGCCCGAAACGGGCCCGGAAAGAGCCATGGTGCTTTTTGCGATGAGCACAATACTACTTTGATGTCTCTGGAGAGCTTCGTCCCGGTTCTGCGCCTCAGTAAAGTGAACGATAGGGTATGAAGATATCTCGTCTTGATAATGCGCGAGCCCCAGAGGGTGAGGTTGCGGAACCACCCAAGCAATAGAGCCCATGTCCTGAACCTAGATACCGAACCTTCAAGCAAGTACGACAGAAAAGGCTGCACCTCAGAAACTGTTCACAAAACAGGAGCAGCTTTACGATGCCCTCACCGGTCATCTCGAACTTGAAAGTGTGGTCAGATGTATGCGAGACTAACGAGAGTGGCAGAGCAGTCGAAAGGTCGCAGTCGACTTTTCCAAAGGGTGAACCCGGGAACACGAGAACATGAACCCGAACGCGAACGAGATCAGAAACATCCAGCACTATAAAAAATGGGCCGATAGAGCTGAATCTCTGCGGGTCGATAGAGCTGAATCTCTCTGGATCAATAGCGTCGACCATCGAGGGATCTGCAGACGACCCAACGACCCATATATTGCTTTTTTCGAAGCGCTTGCCAGCAGCGTTGCAGGACGTCCGCTCCAAGCATTGAAGGCATCAATCCGGTCAGCGAACTCTCAGGGAGGATCGATGGGATTCTGGCATGGTAAGCTGACTCGGCACGCCGCGTCTTATCACCTAATGGGAGTGAACGATTGTTAGAGGATCGTTTTCCTCCGGCAAGGTATCATGCGCGTACCGTAGTTCATGACATACCGTAAATACGTTGCTGAAAAGGAGGAAAACGGAAAACTCCGTGGTCTGAGAGAGAGAAAAAAAAAGCCACGCGGCGTTATCATGGGCTAGCGATGAGACTCCGTTTGACATGTCACCCATCCCCAATCAAAGTACCGACAGTGTCTCTGTCCTGAATGCCAAAAGCTCAAAGCCGCAAGCTTCAGCTAGAGCTTCAGCGGACACGGGTACTGTCCAAAACTCCTAGAATCAAGGGTTTCCCGAGATCAGACCAGGTACAAGGTTGCGGATGCCATGGAGGGTGGACCGTGCGCACGCTTCGCATGCATCAGTGAAGAGAGCAGAAACGAACGGAGTGTTCAAGAAAACAGTTTATTTTCCAATGAAAGTGAGTCATGCCTTGCTCTCGACAGGTGAGGGTTCTGTGTCTGGATGATCGGACCTCGGCAAGCCGCTTCACCTATACCGGAAGGCACTTTTCCCCTCGGCGTTGGTCCCCATTCCCCCGCCATTCCCATTTCCGAAGCGGAATCATCTACCGTACTCCATGTCTCGCCAGGCCGCGCTCGCTATCGCTCCTCCCGAAATACTCGGTCTCATTGTTGACTGCATCTGGCCCACCGTCATCTACAGCCTCGACTACCAAACTTTCCGTTCCCTCATCTTCACATCTCGCGCCTTCCGATCCACAGTCTACGGTCGCCGACGCAATGCACTCATGCTGGCTCAAGCAGCTCTGATTAATCACAACTACGACGGCCGTCTACCTCTGTCGCATCGCTGTCTTCCCCATCTGCTCCAGAACCCTCACGTGGTCGAACCGCTCAAGTCGCTGGACGATGCCTTTTCGCTCCACAGCAACGACGATGACGACGATCCCTTTTCGACTCACGCGGCTGTCATCTACTCTACGTCTCCCCAGACCTCGCCCCTCATTCTTTCAGGAGTACTCGGTCTCATTATTGACTACATCTGGCCAGCTGTGGTCTCCAAACTCGACTATGTCACTTTCCGTTCCCTCATCTTCACGTCTCGCGCCTTCCGATCCACAATCTACGGTCTCCCACGCAACGCAATTTTGCTGGCTCAAGCAGCCCTCCTGAACTGCTCCGACCACTTTCCCTGTTCGCATTGGCGCATATCCAATCTCCTCCAGAACCCGCATGTGGAACCGCTTCGTTTCGTCGCACTCCTGGGAAAATTCTTTATCGACAACCACCCGATAACAACAAATGCCCTGACCTTGGAAGTACTCGACTTTGCAGAGGAAGGAACCAATTTTCCTATGTATGACACACTTCAGAAGAATGAACCGAGGCTTTGTGGCCTGCATCCCCAGAATCGATCTCCTTGGTTCTTCAGAACCGCGACCGACGCCACTGGGCACATCCACACGGCCATGGCGGGCAAGACGGTGAACTTGATCCCGGGAGAGGGATACGTGGTGCTCAAAGATGTCTCGATTGACCAGTTGACACATGGACCGCAGCGATCCAACGGAAGGCAGATTCGGTTCGCAGTCTACGAGAGGGAGTCGAAGATTCTCAGCTACTTCGACTTGCCCCCCGACGGTCCCCTGCTAACGGGTGCTGTGAGGGATGTTCAGTTGGACTTGCGTGGAGGATAGGGAAGAAAATAATGGAACGAAGAAAGTTGAAGTGATCCTCGGGAACCCGTAACTTTACTGCCAAATGTCATTCCCACTGTCTTCCGTAAACTTTTTATGGTCAATTGAGCCTGCTATGCCCTTTCCAACCCATCTCGGTCAGAAACGTGCGTCATGAATCATGCCTTTCTCGTCATCCTTCCTTCCCGTGGACCGCCTCGTACAACCGTACGTCAGTCATTCGGTCGGTTGAGATCCTTTGGCTTCCTGGTTCCTTGATTGAACATCCTGACTTCTAATTCGCGACGGATGGAGTTGCCTTCGCAGTTAGGAATGGTGGTGAGACGTCCTTCCCCGACGCCGAACGCGGTTGCAAATGGATACAAGAGTACGAGAATAGCAGACAGAGTACGGAGATTTGGACCAAGATACATATTGCTAATCAATAAATAAAATAGAGAAATAAATAAAATGGTCCCAGTAAGGTGATTCAGCCGTAGCTGAAACCTATAGTCCTTAACCGCCTCAGCTGGTGGTCGTTCAGGCGTCAGCAAGGGGAATTATGGTTTTTCGACCTTTGTGCGCGAGGTAAAGCTGGAGACGCTCCAACTCCTGGTTGACGACAGTGGTTGCTTGGTAGTGTGTCTCGGCGTGACGCTGCAGGTTGTCGGCCCGTGTGAACGGTGGCGGCGGAGGAGCCATCCCACAATCCCTTGTCCGTCGCTGATTATTCCTCGGTCTTGCGCCCGACGGATAAAGGCCTTTTGACCTTTGAGCGAGAGGTAAGTTTGGAGACGCCTCAGCTCCTGGTTGACGGCGTGGTTGCTTGGTACCCGCGGACCAAGATCCCCGGCCACAGCACGACCCCGAGTAAGCGGTTAGTCGGCAAGTGCAGGGGTCCACAGCCGCAACTGATGCTGATGATGTCGAGGGCCGAAGGACGTTGAGGCGGACGGTCTTAGCGAGCGGGTCTTGTAAGAACTGGCAAGATCAGATCAGCAATACGCCGATTAGGAAACACGAAGTGTCTAGCTCCTACCTAGGTTGTGTCCATGACGGCTTCGCCGACGATATCGTGGAGCGAGGGGCGGCGGCGCCGGAGCATCGTCAACGATGTCGGGGAGTGAAGGACGGCGACGCGGAGCAGCCAACGCACAATTCCTTGCGCGCTGCTGATTATTCCTCTGTCACGCGCGCGGCGGATGAAGGTGTTGCGACCTTTGTGGGAGAGGTAAGGCTTCAGACGCTGGAGTTCCTGGTTGACGACATGCGTGGTTGCTTGGTTGCTCATCCAAAAACGAGCAAGGATACTTACGTCGCCAGCTGGCCTCGTTGAGGGAGGGAGGAAGAGAGATGAAAGCGGGACGCGCTGGAATCTGGGAACACTCTCAGTTGCTCGAAAGTATGTGGGTGCGGGTTGAACGAGCGAGAACACATACCTCTCCAACTTCTGCCTCCTTGCATGCATCGACCATAGCCTTTTTCATGCGTGGTGCTGCCTAAAGCGATGTCGATGACCCGTAGTGCTGCAGGCTATCCTTGGAACGAACGAAGCTCCCTCACCCGCGCCTTTTTGCTGAGAGTGTCATCGTCACCAAGTCATCTTACTGAAAAAACCATCATGCCATCTGCTGTTGCTATAGTCCTTCGACATCCTGGATAACAAAAAACAGCCCGTAGGTAGGCCGACAAGCTCGCCATTCCGACAGCAAAAAACTGCTTAGCTGGCACGATCGACTATCGTAGACGCCGGCAACTGTCCAGCGGGTTCTGGTGCATATCCAGCAGAACGAAAGGATATTGCAACAGACTGCAGAGCCCTGCGACAAAACGGAAAGTTCTCGACGGAAAAAAGTCCTCGACGGAGGGCGTCACTTCGTTCGCTGATGTTGTCTCATATGGTTGTTCGACAGACCCCTCTTACCTTCTCTCTCTTTGCCCGTTGGTTGGAGACTAGTTGCTCCTTTGCCAAGAGTTCGGATCCACCATTCCTCCCAACAGCACAAGGCTCTTATCTTCATATTTTCAGTTCTCAAGAGCGTACTAGGAGACCGGAACATCTCACGCTTGCGAACCTCGGACACGGTTCCCTCATACAGCGACAAGTGCAGATGTCTCAGAAATCCCAAATGTCTCACAAACCCGGCTTCGGTGCATGCACACTACAAGTCAAAAACAGCTGGATATTCAGAGACCGGTGTTCCAGCAGTATGTGCCAGCTCAAGTGAGCGAAATCAAGGAACTTATGCAAGCAGGCATTGACGCGGACCCGAAAGAAAGCCGACACTCGGTCGATTGAACGAGCACAGCTTGCAGCGGTGCTAGGAACCACACATCGGGAAGCTGTATGGGCACCAAAAGGGAAAATGTCTTGGAGACCCAGGCGATTTCAATCTAAACAACCAGTCAAAGAGAAAGCGACGGCTCGAGATACTCAAGCTTTCTTGAACTCATATGAGACTCGGCATACTCAAGCTTTCTTGAACTCATATGAGACTCGGCATGTCCGACATCTTTCCACCCACCTTTTTTCGGCGACACCGAGTGGGACTCTTTCCACTGTCGAAGTGGTGGTGCGGAATGCACGAGGAGTATCCCAAGTTGTGAGAAGCTGTTCTGAAGCCGGGAGAGCCAACCCACCGAGAAGATCCCAAACGCCCAAACGGGAAGTTTCGAACCTGCCGGATTAATTCCTCGACCACAGGGCCGTTGCCTTCAGAAGCACCTCTCAGCTATCGACTGTCTTCGGCTTCGATCAACATGCAACTATTTCTTCTACCAGCGTCGCGATCTGCCACGGTAAGCAAGCTTTTTTTCCGAGTGAAAGATGCATCATTGAGCTTGGCCGCAAGAACGTTACACTGCTTCTCTGTGGAAAACCGGAACCATAAGCAACTGCGGCCTTGGACCTAAGGAAGTCGATAGCATGCTCTAAGTGCTACGTACTCCAAGTGCTACGGATTCGAGTGAAGCTGCATTCATTTTCCACAAGTACTGTCCGTCAATCTCTTTTCGATGCTCATCTGGACAGAACTACACAAGCATCCCGCCGCATTTTGAATCCCGCTGGCGAACAGGATCTCAAACCGATTGACCGATAACTTACGACCCCAACGAGCACGCATCTCGAGGCAAAACAGTCCTGTCGCAAGTGGTTGGACTTGGGGACTCCCGAGCGATGCATCTTCTGATCGCGCACGGAGCGGATCTTAACGAAAAAGGAGGGTGGTACTCCTGGCAGCGCTCACGCAGCATCCGCAAGAGCTTCCGGTTCTCCCCCAGCAGTAGCAGCAACTAAAAGACGTCATTGACCTGACGAGATCGACGAGGTGAAGAACGCCGAGAACTTTAACGATATCGAGATTGAGAACCTTTTTCGCCAAGCCAAGGTGCGTGTCGTTCCTGTACTCGTGGTTGCGGTCGTCCTTGCGGCCTTGGTCTGAATTCGTGGATATGAATGTTATGTGTGTCCTCTCAAATACGCGCAAAGCAACACTTCAGACCAAGGGACCTTTCATTTCGTAGATGAAATCGGTCTCGCATGGGTCTCGCACGGTACTGGTAAGGAGCTCATTGCATTTGTCATCGCAGTGACAGCGCTCCGACGGTCCGACGCGTTACTGTCTAAGAAGAGGACCTGCCCACCTTGCCCATTCTCCTACAACCAACACTTCTGACGAGGGATCCTCTGCCCGCGGATTTGCACGTCTGGGAAATTCTGGTTCCGTCTGCACGCTTTCGCCTCACATCAAGAAAAACCCACAGCGGGCCTCGCGCGTTCCCAAGTACCTTGCCTTTCAAGAGTTCCTAGCCAAACGCACCCTGTGAACTTGGTATTTCATGCCTTAAGTCCGCCGGCTTAAGTTGACGACACAGCTTGTAAAGGGGAATCATTTCGGGTACAAGCAACAAGTAAATGCGCAGTTTATTCAGCGAGTAAGACGCTGAACGTTATCACTACGTCATGTGGCATCATTCCTCTCACCAGCACTAAACGGCATGTTGAGGGGCAATGAGCGATTTCCCTAGCTCTTATAAAGCGGCAACGGCAACCACCAGCTCCGAACGAAGCCTAGGGCGAAAGACGACGACCTGGGGCTCAGTGACGCCGACGACGACGACGGCGTTGGATGAATGTAGAAACAGAGGGCGACGCTCGGGTTCCGATTCTGACCGAATACGCGGCGAAGTAAACTTGGGTTATGGTACGTATCCTGCTCTTGTTAGTTGGCTCGTTTCATTCTTTCCAGACACGGGTGATTCCTCGGATTTCACTTCGGTTGCCTGTTGGCCGCGTGGCTCGTGGACAAGGAGCTTTTTCAACACGCCCGAGTACTGTCCGCCGCGAGCACTGTAGTCGGGGTCGGCCCCGGCCTGTACAACTGCGACGACGACAATGGCGAGGTGTTCGTTACCTGGATCGGTACCTCTGAATGCTGGCCTAAGAACTTCGTTCGCGAAAGCCCCGAAGATTACGTTCTTTCGTCAAGAAGATAGATCTCGTATCTCAAGGATTTCGTACCGAGGGATGAAGACCCGATCTCAATGCTTTCGGTCTCAACCCTCAACTGCGGTCCCGTAGCCCACGGAAAGACTGCGTCATTTCATTCCACTATTGAAGACAGCGAGTCTCGCACTTTGTGGATAGTGGGCAATCAGGCATGTGAGGCAAGCAGTTATGTAGCAACAGCCACGGTCGGACTCTTCCACCATGCACTTTTCCCCTGTGAGCACCTCAGGACGATCGCGAGATCGCAGAAGCGTTTCCCCATTACTCAGCAACTGACCGGCGAAAGATGGTCGTCATGACGCAGAATCGTCGCATCATCTATGTCGGTCCCGGCTGGGTCCGCTTCATCCTCCCACACCTCACAGCTACAATGGCAGCTATACTTGCTCCACGAGGGTACTCTGCACCAAAGGACGTGGTGGATCGAGAGATCGCCGAAAGGTTTCCCAGCTACTCGAAAGCTAAACGGCGAAACAAAATTTCCATGGCGCAGCACCGTCGCATCATATGTGTCACTCGAGGCATGATCCGATTCATCCTCCTGGTCCGTTAAACCCCCCGTGCCCCCCTCGCTCCGATGGAAGTTGACACGTAAAAGGTAAGTTCGACTAACTTACGCTCCCCACGAAGTGTTTCGCGCATCAGCGCTCCCAGCCGACACACCACAGATCCCACAGCAAGGCGCGTCGGACTGGGACTATCTCGATACGGACGATCATTTCCCAAATATCGTCAACCCGTTTCCTCCGCCCCTCGTTCAAGAAATCTTCCGGAGCGTCGATTCGGTCTCTGCTGCAGGTTGTCGACACCTCCTCTTTTGATGACGACGCGATGGTGGATGAAGAGCCAAGACAATTGTCATTTGGGATCCCGTCAACGACGTCGACGAGGGGCCAAATATCCGAGATGATTCGCCAATGCTACCTCGTCCAACTTGGCGGACATTCACTTTGATCCGTCCAATGTCGGGACGGTACATTGACTGCCCCTGGCTCTCTGGGTGGGATACTTCGTGGGATTCTCTGTTTACGACCGTGACAATGCGACTCGGGTTGTCGCCCGGTCAAATGAGATCAAGGATCAACTCGGTGTCGAAAGCGCGGAAGCTGCTCTCACGAACGTGTGGAACCAGGGTTTCAGCTGCAGTGTCCATCATCTCAGCAAGTTACCATCGCTGCGATGCTATATTCGGTGTGCTCGTACCGTGAGGTAGACTGTCTTCGCGGACGCATCGTCCACCGCGTCGCACTCCCATTCCTTTCAGAAGGAAGAGAATGGCGGTGCGCGTTAACGAGCACACGAGTCAGCAATCATCGGAGCAAAGCAGCCTGCGCTCGCCAGCACCCTTGTTCCATGTCTTTTGGAACGAAGGGTAGAAGTGGGTGCGAGCGAACAGTATATTGCAGACGGATACATCACCAGACGTCGGGTGATTGCCGCAGATCCCCATTCGAACGCACTAAAAGAAAAGATATATCCCCTTATCAAAGGAACACTATCTCGCCCTTAAGCATCTCGTTACCGGCTATAAATGCGAGATTTTCTCCACGTTCGCCATACCACTCCTTTGGTCCAAAAACCCGTCCAACCATTTTGTCACCGGACATCAGTCAACTCGGCATTGGAGTCAAGCGTCTTTTGCGCCCCGCCAGCACCCTCGGTCTATTCGCTTTGGAAACGGAGCGGCCCGCCTGTCGGAACATCTGCGGCGCCATGATGATGAAAGAGCCGCGGACGAGGACGACTTAGTGAACAGCATGTCGGGACGGTAAAGAACTGGCAGCTACAAGCTCACTTCTCAGTCACGAGCATGCACGACATTCGAAAGCTCCTAGAGCGTACCAGGTGACTCATTGCGGTCAAGATCACCGGCCCGGCCGTCCTTCTTGCGCCAGCGCAAGTGCTTGTCAGGAGCGTGCGTCTCTCCCTCCTCTCCAGCCACTGCTCCACGCAGCTTCCTGCCCGTGGGACACATGCGAGAGTGAGATGGGGGAAAAAGACGGGGGGAAGAGGTGAAGAGAGACAGAGAGAGAGAGACAGCCCTGAAGGTCTTCCGCCTTTTTGATGAGAGTGTCATCGTTACCAAATCATCTTCATCTTGCTACAAAAACCATCATGCCATCTGCTGTTGCTATAGTCCTTCGAACCTTCCTGGATAATAGAAAACAGCCCAAAGGAAGGCCGACAAGCTCGCCATTCCGACAGCAAAAAACTGCACGTCGTAGACGCTGGCAATTGTCCGGCAGTTGTGGTGTACATCCAGCAGAACGAAGATGTTGCAACAGGCTGCAGAGCCCTGCGACAGAACAGAAAGTCCTTGACGGGAGGCGTCACTTCGTACGCTGATGTTGCATCATGATCCGCCAGACCTCTAGGGAGCTGTCGATATGTCAAAACTCTCTCTCTCTCTCTCTCTCTCTCTCTCTCTCTCTCTCTGACGCCCTTTTCTCTTTCATCCCTTGTGATGCAGAGACCTGGCAGTGCTTGCTGTCAATCAATACCAGCCTGGGTGGGTGGGGAGGATCTCGATCTCCTTGCGCTGGTCCCTTCTCCTTTCAACAAGGGAATGAAGGGTTCCGGACCCCACTTCACTCGTGACTTCCTCTCCCCAAAGACTGGGGGTTCGCCCGCGAGGCCAGCCTTCCAACCAATGGCCTGGAAGGCTCTAGAACCTTTTCCTATCTCCTCCTTACGTCACTTCATCTCCTTGTCCATCTCCATCTCCATTGACATCACACAGCCAGGCCATCACATAAAAAAAGCAGAAGGCTCTTGGGCTTTCTCGCTCTTCTTGCTCTCCACCACTTTTCCTTCAAAAAACATCCTCTCCACACAAGAACTCCACCCCTCTCCCCGTCTCATTTCCCACGTTCAACCCACCTCACTTGCCTGGCATGCACCGCCACAGTCCTCCAACGTCGACCATCTGAGCATGCACGATGCTGAGCCAAGCTCCTCGCATTCGCTGACTGTTAGATGAGGTATTCTTCTCGTTGTCATCTTTTCGGATGGTGTATTCCCTGCACTTTTCTTACCTCAGACTTCTTTCTACTTTAGTCTCGATCCTTTCGCTGCCGACGGACGTCTTCGACAAGTCGAGCCATCAACTTTCAGTTTGGCTCTTCATCACCAAGAATTCTTTGCATCGTCGTCGGCCATTTCCATCATCCCGATCACGACTTTGCTCGCATCCTTCAAAGAAACTCTCGGCTACCTCGATCAAGTAAGTCATCAGGCCGCCTGTTTGTGTCTTCCCGCATCTTTAGAACCTTCGCTGACATTGTCGTGTCTTTTCATCTCCAGGGTCGATGCCGCGGCGTAGTTGACCATCGTCATCATCAATTCCATCCCGGCAACTCGCATTCGACACGCACCTTCTCGAACGATTCGTCGACGGTCGGCCATCTTCATCACCACTGTCAACTCGCCTTTTCGACTGCTACCACGAATGCATCGACGGTACGTCTTGTTGCTTTCCTTTGCTCACCAAGGAACATTCATATCTGACATCGTCTCCGTGTTTCTCTTCACAGCTCCGACTCTCCCCGGCGGTTATGCGGCTATCAAGATCTCGATCGTACTCAAGGCGAGGGCGGCTGGGGAGATGTAGGGTTGATCAATAACGGGGGATGGGTTTAGTGTTAGGTCGGGGCCGGAAGAATGGTTGGGTAGGATTCTGTGTTTTCAGCGAGCCGGGCGGTTCCCTGGGACTGCGCAGGTCGTGGTCGTGGTGGTCAGTCGCGGGTCCCTCGCGCCAACCTCTCCGGCAATTGGGTGTGTAGTATTAGCGAGCTGTGGGTTCGTTGGCGCTACGGAGTCGACATCGCGCTCAGGCAATCGCTTCCGCTGCTCTCAAACTCAAGATGCCGGTCTGCACTCCACCGAATGCAACACGACGGCCACATCACCCTCATCGGGAGAATGGTTTATTTGGAACGGTTTATTTGGGGGGGGGGCGGGGTGGACGAGGACGAGGACGCGGACGAGGTACTTATCGCATGCAGCACGGCGGCCACATCACCCTCATCGGAGGGATGGGGACGGGAAAGGGGACGTGGACGGGGAGGATG
>JADGJA010000553.1:0-15271 GCA_027596035.1 Thoreauomyces humboldtii | reverse complement strand
TGCCAGTAGCTTGCGATTCGATTCGACGTTTTCCCTCAGGCCGCGGGGGGGGGGGGGGCCAGGGTTGGTGGGGGTTTGCCGCCCCCCGGGGCCGGGGGGGTGGTGTGTGCTGTGTGCTGCGGTGTGCGGTGTTCCTGGGCTGAGGATGTGTGTGTCCGCATGGTGTGTGGCTGTGGCTTCCGTTTCGGACAGATGTCCGTTGCGGCAGAACGGCTGAGTTTTTCTCTTGCGAGCATGTAGAAAACTACAGCATGATAGAGAGACGGCGTGCGCGAACTACTAGGCAAGCACAGGGTACCTTGCACCGAACGCTGCAGGGTGAGCCGATGGGCAACTGAAAGTGAGATCTGTATCATACACAACGCGAGGCCTCCATGCAATGCGAAGACGCTTGGCCCTGCGGGTGAAGGAAGCAAAAACAGCATCCCACCTATGATGCATGGGAGACCACGAACAGGTTCCTTTCAGATTCTCCATACGTTGTGGCTTCACGGGCCCTTTTGCTGCGCAATGGAGACAGAGAGAGAGAGAGAGAACAAGCAAGTGGCTGTGAAGCTGATGCTTCTTCCCAACGGTGTGCGAGTTAAATCGGGGCTTGGGGCTGTCCAATTTAACCCTTTGAGCCCCGGGACTTTTGTCTAGATCTAGTACATTTTACCAAAGCACATACCGGGGACCTTTTGCGCACGCCTTCAAATCCTCCAAATTGATCGGTTTGAGGAGTTTGAGGGCGTCCTAGATAGCTGAGGGCCGTGGCAACGCATTGAGTGCTACGAAGTACTTGTGCCGATGGTTTGGTTTGGGCGTGGCCGACGGCATGGCGGACGACATGCTGGTTGAGGGGAAGAAATATGAGCAAAACGCGTTACTAGATCTAGTACACGGACGATGCACGATACGAACGGCTATTCTGAAGGCTGTGGTCCCACAGTCCCCATATGCAAGTAAGAAGGGATGTAGAGAAGATGCTGGGGAAGAAGACTGTCGCTTTGGAATACCCCAATAGGTTGGTGTGTGGGGCACAGTCACGGTATATCGAAGGAAAAAGTGCAAAAAATACTAGATCTAGTACAGCGGGTCTCTAAGGGTTAACCCCTTCACTCTCTGCCTCTTGCGGTGATCACTGGATTCTGTATTGTTCGTCCTCCACACATAGGATTTCTCTGTTTCTCAGTCCATCACAGATCCTCCCTTTCGCACCCCCCCATCGATCACATGTTCTGCGATCGACACATCTCGGCGTAGATCCCATTGCGAGCCACAAGTTCCCCGTGTCGCCCCATCTCGACAACTCGTCCGTTACTGACCACAGCGATGCAGTCCACGTTCTTGATGGTCGACAGTCTGCACGAGAGAGAGAGAGAGAGACGGAGAGGCGGCACAATGAACGGTTTTAGCATCCCGCAAGAGAGCGACAGAAAAAGGCGATGGTCAGAGGTTTCTCTCACCGATGAGCCACGGTCACGGTGGTGCGTCCGACGGCTGCTGCATCGATGGCTCTCTGGACCTCCACCTCGCTGTGCGAGTCAAGCGCGCTTGGAAAAAGAAAAACAAGTTGTTGACGGCACTGAAGAAGGTGCAACCAAAAAACGAAAACCCTCACGCTTACCTGGTGGCCTCGTCCAGGAGCAGCAACTTTGGCTGTCTGATCAACGCTCTCGCGATCGCTATCCTCTGCTTCTGACCGCCGCTCAAATGTCCCCCCTTCTCGCCGACCCTGGTGTCGAACCCGTCGGGCAGGGCGTCCACGAACTCCAGGACGTTGGCCTGGGCGGCTGCCGCTCGGATCTCCTCGAAAGTGACCGATCGTTCGGAACCCCAGGCGATGTTCTCCGCGATCGTGAGATCGAAGAGGACAGGTTCCTGTCCCACGAGCGCCATGTTGCTGCGGAGATGGGAGAGCGCGTAGCTACGGATCGGGATGTCGTTGATGCTGGCTGCCCCGTTGTTGACGTCGTACCATCGTTGCAAGAGGGCGATCACCGTGCTATGTGGGCGACAACGCGAGACGACAGGATGTGAGCTTCCCTTTGTCACATTTCCATCATGCATGGAATTCGTTTTCCTACCTTTTTCCACATCCAGATGCACCAACGAGAGCAAGCGACTTGCCCCTTTCTCCCTCGAGACTGAACATGCCGTGAAAGGTGGGTTCCGTTGCGGTTGGGTACTGGAACGCCAAATTTTGGAATTTGAAGTCGGCTTCGAACGGTCCGTCATGGCCCTGCTGATCCGGATCGATGGAGGTGGTTCGATCCAGCAGCTCAAAGATCTTTAGAAGAGTGATTAAATATCCAGGTGCTCTGCTTTTAACATCGGAAAAGCCATGGTGGTCACCTCTTCCGCTAGAATCTTGGACTTGGTGTATACAAGGGCGGCGCCTGCGGCTCGCGACGCGAAGACCATCGTCACCTACGACATGCGATGAGTTAGGATTCCTCAATATTCTCGAATGTCAAAATTGACGTACCATGATGGACAGGGTCACCGAGATGACAGCATAAAGCTGAACAAGGCCGTGCTTGTACCTACCAGCCAATCCCAATCAGTTCAGTCTCCATCCGACGACCCCTCCAATCCAGTTCCCATACTCACAATACCTGTCCCACGAACAAGCCCGTGGATATACATCCCAACGGCGCGACGCCCTGAGCCGCATAAGCGAAGCTTCCACGAACGCATTTCGTTTGCTCAGCTCGAACGGTTTCTGCAAGAACGCATCGTACCGATCCACTGCGAACGCCTCGTTCCCCAACGCCTTGAACGTCTTGACCTCCCTGATCCCCTCGCTAGCGACCTGGGTGGCCTGATCTAACGCCTCCCTCGTAGCCTCCGAGAACACGGCGACGGATCTCACCTGCCAGTAACTGGCGAGGAAGATGAACGGCAGCAGACACATGAGGATCACGGCCAACAGAGGTCCGATGAACATCGGGACGGTCAGGCCGTTGAAGATGGCGAACACCATCATCACTATGTCGCCTCGTACGCTCGTGACCAGGCGTCCGATCCCTTCGAGATCTCCCAGCTTGCGGGATGGGATACCGCTGGAGTTCGCTGGGGAGTCGAAGAATCCCATCTCCTGACGGAGCAGGTTGTCGAACAGGGCGATCCGAAGTCGGGCGGCAAGTGCGGCGTTGGCGCGCGTGTTGAGCCATTCCTGGCCCCAGTAGGCGAAAAATCCGAGGAATGCTACTTGTGCCATCTAACCAATCCACATGCTCGGTAGTTCCTTCTTGAGGATGGATCCGATGGATTGACCCAGCATGCTAGCGAACCCGGGGATCACCTATGATCGGATCAGTCAGCGCATGACCACAAAAAAGAGAGAGTAGTGTATGATGTGTGTGTGTGGGTAAACATACCATTCCAGCGCCCCCGGCACAAACCGTTCCCCAGAACATGACCCTCTTCTCCGGCTCCATCATCTTCTTGACCCTCTGGTACGTGGTCTCGCTTGGAGCCACACCTCGTGCCCTCGAACGATTAGCCCTCTCCCTCTCCCTCCTCAACTTCTCCTGCCTGAGATGCATCCTCATTTCAGCGATCGTGATCTCAGCCGTATCCAACTGCAAAGACGGTCCACTCAGGAGATCCCTGACATGTTCCGGATCCGCGATGCGGTACTCCGAGTCATCTCCTCCCAAATCTGTGTCAGTCTTGGACGGGTTCTGAGTGGCGGTACCATCGCCGAACAGTCTCTGCTTGTTGACGAGCTGGGTGTAGACACCGTTCAAAGCGTACAGTTCGTCGTGGGATCCGGATTCGATGAGACTTCCTCGTTTCATGGCGCATATCACGTCGGCGTTGCGGACCGTCGACATCCGATGAGCGATGATGATGGATGTTCTTCCATGAGCTGCTAGATCCAAGGCTTTCTGAACCAGACGTTCGGACTTGGTGTCCAACGCCGACGTGGCTTCGTCCAGAAGCAGGATGCTGGGGTCTTTGATCAACGCCCTGGCGATGGCGATGCGTTGTTTCTGTCCACCACTGGAAAAAGACCCGATCGTTTTTGGTCAGTCACGTTCCCTGAGTTGCAAAGCTCACAGATATCCCGAAAACTTCACTGACCTGAGAACTCCCGGAGTGAACGGGGTGTCGTATCCCAAGGGAAGCTTTGCGACGAAATCGTGACACTGAGCCATCTTGCAGACCTCGATGAACTTGGCGGGTGACACCTCTCCGATTGCGCCGAGGAGGATGTTCTGCTTCAATGTCAATTGGAACAGAACGGGTTCCTGTCTGTTTTCGTTGAAAGTCTGAGATTTGCGGCTGCGCCATCCCCCATATGTAAGAGTGTGAGAGCTTACCCTACAACCGCGATGTTGTCTCTCAGGGTCCTGAGTTCCATCTCCTGGATGTCCGTGCCATCAATTAGGATCTTCCCGGACTTCGGACGGTAGAATCGCTGGAGTAGAGCTATCGTCGTTGACTTGCCGCTACCTGATTCACCGACGAACGCGATGGTCTGACCGCGCTTGATATCGATCGTCAGGCCCTTCAGGATGGGAACGTCTGATGACAATGTTCATGTATATCAGCCAATGAACAGAAACAAAAGTAAGAGTCGACACGTACCTGGTCGTGCAGGGTAGTTGAAATGAACAGCCTTGAAGGAAACACGGCCCTCGATGCGTGTTGGTGCCTTCCACGAATCGTCCGATACTTCCGGCATGTTCAAGATGGTGTTGTAGATGACACGAGCGGCTGATTGAGCTTGAGCGAGCGAGGAAAGCGCTGGTGGAAGCTCGGACAGAGCTCCCGCTAACATGACTTGCGCCAGCAGCACAACCTGGTTTCGACAGAGGGTCAGCCAGTCCAAAACGAAACAGCGGCGATGGAGCCCACTCACCACCGCATCACCACCGTCCACGAAATTCGCTTTGACCAACAAGGAAGCGATGAGGATTGCAAGAATGAAGATGACGAGCAACCCGCACTGAAACATTCCGATGGCGAGTCCCGACAGCTTCCCTTTCCTGGTATCCAACTGCTGAACCTTCAAAAGCTCGTCGTTGTAGCGATCCGAGAACCGTTTCTGCATCGAGAAGGCCGAGACGGTTCGGATGCCGTTCAGGGCTTGTTCGGCGATGGTTGAAGCACCGGCGTAGGCTCTGTTGGTGGCGGTCGCTGCTTTGGCATCCACTTTGACGATTCGGTTACCGAGGAATGCTAGGAGCGGCATCAGCACCAGCCTATGATGAGATGAGACAATGTATGAGAAGGCTATTTGGATGTCGTGAGCATGGGGACGGATCCCGGAACTGACATGATGAGCGTGAGGTGCCAGTCGGCCATAAAGGAGATGATGACAGCGGAGACCATGCAGCCGATGGTGTTGAAAAGAGTTCCAACCTTTTCGTTGGACTGCGTTAGAGAGATATTTTGTACATGAAGTCCACATGTCAACTCACATTCTCTCCAAACCCCTTGCGGATGAGAGGGACGTCCTTGCTGAGACGAGCGCTGAGTGACTCATCTTTCGCCTGCCGCAAGGTACGGGTCAGTCCTCTGCAACTCGGCGACAGTGCAACGCATTAGGATACAGTACGCACCGTGTCGAACCAAGCCATCTCGTGATGCAAGACGCTCTTCAGGTAGGCGGTGGAGATACCCTGTGCACCGCGGAAGTCCCGGTGTCAGAAGGTATCAGAATGGTACTTTCCCCACAGTCTGCTTTTACCCTGATCTGTCGGTCGGCGGCAAAGAGCCACAAGGACCGGCTGACGTAGACGAAAGCAAAGTTCGAGTAGGCTAGAATGGTAAACCAGAGGGATTTGCTGTAAAAGCCATTGTCTTGGCCATCACTCAGACCGCCTTTCGACAGACATCAGAACATTGATCAGAGTACGTCCAAAGAGACGAGTGCCTTGAGGGAATCGAGACTTACCGGTAAGGAGTGCCTTGAGGGAATCGCCAAGCATCTGCACTGCCACCGGGTTGACGACGCCGCTCGCGGTGCTCGCTATTGCCGCGATTCTTTGGTGCCAGAGGAGAAGACAGCGGGATCAGATCTCGAACTCATTGACTGGACGTTATGGACGCGGACTAAACGTGATCTTTACCCCATCAGACACCACTCGAGCTGGACGCAAACTTCCACAGCTGGTTGATCGGCACAGGAGGGTTCTTGACGTCTTCATCCTTTGGGATCAGCAAGCGCGGGGCATCGTCGGTCTCTCCGCCTTCTTCCAGATCAAGGACCTGCATGGTTGTTTCTACGGGATGGATGCGACCGGCCATGGATGAGTACGAGGAGTCGTCAGTTGCGGTCATGAAGGTGGGAAGTGATTTCAGCAAGTTTAGGATGTTCACAATCGGGCAAAAGGCTGTCGGGTCGGGCTTTATACAGGACGCGGGAGCTGTGAAAAGGTCACAGTTCCTGGACTGACTGACCACACACACACACAAGGTTTACGACTTTCTGATGCAAGCGTCTCGGCGCCTCCCATCCACGTCTGTGTGTCTCGCCCCGACCAAGAGAACAGAGCCAAGCAATCCTGGGTCCATCACACGTATCACAGCTTCAAGACCCACCCCCCCTTTCGGTACAATGTGTGGCGGTGAAGAGAGCGAGAGAGAGAGAGATGGGGTCGAGCCTGCCGTGTCGAAGTGTGGACAGCTGCTGCGTGTGAAAACGGAACGCGGAAAGTGAACAGGTCCTACGCGCTCCGAGGAACGACATGTGCCATCTGCATTCCGCGGAGACACTTTGCAACCCGCACAGAACGACTCGCTCTACCAAAACGATCGACCGCCTCCCTCACAGGAACTCTGGGACAATGGTGTTCAGGCTGGGCACTGCAGCCAAGATCACCTCGGTACGGACGGGTAGCGGATTGGTCCCGCGGACAGTGTCACAGGAATTACAACAATTCCGTAACAGCATTAGCCAGCGCAGAGCAGGGAAGCACTCAAGCGCACGTACGAGGGGGGTGGCATCCGCAAGTGATGGCTCCCAGTGAGAAGCAACAAGGGACCTACGTTGACCGGCTTCGGTCAAGCTCCTCATCGCGTGTCCCGGTCGAATCGTGGGTTGTTCCCAGTCAGCATGCATCTGGCAGGCGGACCTCCAGAAACACCTCTGCACTGCCTGTGCCAGCTGGTATCGCCGAAATGCCTCTATACAGACGGCACGCACGAGGAACACACCGAACACACCGAACCGGATTGCAAAATTGGGGACCCCTCCCGTGTCCAGTAGGGTTCATCGCAGGACTACGACCCTCTGCTACGCTTGTCCATCGGTTGGACATGCCCTTACATGTGAACGCCTGTCGCTTCATCTTCTCGCTGAGCTACGTCAACGATTTGCAGGAATAGCGACGCTGGAAATTGCCTTTCTTCGGACCTTTGGCGCCGTGCGCTGCCATTTGAGCGTGGTTGTTCTTATGCGTAGGGTGTAATATAGATTTCTCTGCGTAGTGCCCACCTCCTTGCCTCGTTGGGTCGTTTCCCGAATGCCTAACCGCTCCCTGTCTCTCCTCTCGTAGGCAGTACTTACCTTATCGGCATTGATTCGGTTCTTTCACAGGCACATTACATCCACGCAACAGCCACTCAACAGCAGCGGATCCTTCGCCGACTGATGGACTCTCTCTACGACCTTCGGGGGTTCGGTAGTCAGGGCAAAGATTGTCTCTATGCCTTGCTTATCGTTTGCTCGGGGAATGGGACCCGCGTAGGGGCTGCGGGGGTGGAATGCGTGCCGAAAAGAAAGTCAAGGCCGGCAGCGTAGACTGATGCATGGAGGGTTCCATACATTAGAGGACAAGCGTAAATGCGGCATGACGAGGCTATTGATAATCACGTTGCGCGTAGTTAATCGCTGTAAAGCCCGCTCTGATCGAGTCAGACTGTTTTGTCCAAACGACGATTGGGACTGAGGATCGCCGCAACAACTGTGGTTGCAGTGGCGAGATCTATCAAGTCGAAAATTAGGTAGGCAGTACCCGGGCTAGCAGAAATCCTCGCAAACCTCGTCTTATTCGGCGCCTGGGTCTTTCTGGCCGCGAGGCAGATACTGCGGAGTAACTGACCAGACCCGTCCATCGGTAGGACTGGTATGTACATCGTACCTGTACGTCGCTTGAGGACAACCTTATGGACAAAGACAGACACGCTATCGTCTCGATTGCATCCTCGCTGAAGCACGTGGCTGACATACATAAGTACAAGGAGTCTACCAACCCGGGGTTGGGAACCCGCCCTCTGTGTGCGTCTATCCGCTCAGCAGCTGGTGGGCATGTCTGTGTGCGTAAGACGGATGTCGTGAGTGCGGATAGGGAACGTCGGGTTTCTGTTGACTCCCGGCGACTTGTTGACAGCTTAAGTGCTCCAAAAAGCCCACGCCAGGATGAGAAATGAGTGTGGAAGGGACGCGGCACATGGGAAGGTGGGCAGCATCAGAGATTGCGATAAAGGCATATTCAATCCGAGACTTGCAAGCGATCGTATCGAAAAGGGCATCCGGTTGCGACAGCAAAGTGATTCCGGGAACGTCTCATCCGCCCATCTCACCTCTCCCCGATCAGGCCGAGTCTTTCTCTAACCGTCCTCTAAGCACGCACACTTACAAGGAGCTCAAGGAGAGTTCGGAGGGGGGCCAGATGATCGACGAGCAAGCCCTCCTCCGCGACGAACAGCGCAACAACATGTTTTCCCCCTTTGCCCTACACGCCACGCCTGTCATCATCCACCCATCCACGGAACTATGGAAGGACATCCACACACCCGGGACCACCAAGTCGTTCGTGCAATCGACCATGGTCAAGATGAACTTTAATCCGGACCCCACTGCCACCACCACTGCCTTTCCGCGCTCCCTCGCCACGCGAGAAGTCCTCACCTGCGTGGCCCTGTTCGCTTATTCCACCACACCGCCGTACCGAGCCCTGGCGGCTCACGTGGACCTCGAGTGTCAACCTCGGAAACGTGCGTCGACGGTACAAGGTTCAAGGTCTTGGAACAGGAACTGAGAGCGACCTATGGGGACCTAGACCAAGACCAAAGGCGACGACTACGATAAGGTCGAGATCCGTCTCGTGGGCGGTCACTCCACGGACGAGACGAAGGGGAGCGGAAACGTACGGTTCCATGTACCACCTCTGTACAGCTCTCGTCGATCCGCCCCTCGGAGCTGGGGATTGAGACGATTGGACGAGTCGCTCGGGTCTTCGATTTCCCGGCGACCCTGACCCACTCGGTATCCCGAAGCTTCGCAAGTCCAGCCAGGTGTTCTCGTTCGCTGCCTTGACTCTCTGCACGAGTCTGGTGGTGTCACCCACACGCTCACGAGCCTTGGAGGAAGTGCCGATGAGGACGGAGCTGTCGAAGGCGGTTCGAAGAGAGCGCAGGTGGCCCTTGGGGAATGCCCACGACCTACAGTATACGGTTGCGATGTCTGCGGTGCGAGGTGAAGTCGCAGGTGTATGAGGTGCAAGGATGCGAGGTACTGCGGGAGGGAATGTCAGAAGGTCGATTGAAAGAGAGGCCGGCATCGGTGTTGCGTTCAGGTGAGGACGGAGGGAAACACGAAGAAGGAGCACTGCGGAGAGGGATGAGTTGGCCTGACCCAACACGCTGTAGCTTGACTGGATGTAGCAAGCGGGGAATGTAAGCGATGTACCGGAGAACGGAGAGCTTCGTAACCAGTGTATACACCGTAGCGGAGAACGGAGAGCTCGTTGATACGATGATTTGTGCATTTCAAAAAAGTCAAAAGCGGCTTACCAACGTACGTTGCATGTGAGATTCCCCTTTTTGTCAGACGAGCAGCAGCACAGCACACGCACACTTCGGCACTTCGGCACTTCGGCATCGGTTCCCCACCCCACCACCCACCAGTCGGCATTACAAGTATCGATACATTCCCCACACAGGAACAAAGGGACTAGATACCCTCCCCGTGCAGGATCCCTCTTCACCTTCCATCATATCGATCGGGTCCCAACGACCGTGGTGTACAGCAGCAGCTCGCAACTCCCCGAAAAGATCCCCTTGCCGACAAAGTTGCCCGCCATTCCACCTCACGCCACGACCTCCCCTGACTTCCCTGCTGGCGCCCACCACACCTCGTCAACGACGATGCTACCGCACGCCCCCACTCCAATCCACCACCACCACCATCTCCACTCCACCCGCTTCACAGAACAAGGCTCTCCCCTCCTTCCTCCAGCCCACAACGGACGGACTCCTTCGCCCACCACCTCCCCATTCTTCATCGACCACGCACCATCCCCTTCCACGTCAAACGGACATCACAACACCAGTCATCACTCAACACCATCACATCACCACCTCACGTCGACATCCCTAACATCCACCTCTCGCCCAGCTTCCCCGCTCTCCAAACCATCCACTCCCACCACTCCCCTCGAGGTCCGCTGTCACGTGAGGACGAGGATCCCCTCAGAGTTCGGAGGACAATGCTACGTCCATCTGTACTCGAACACGTGGGACGACGAGGAGCATCTCGCTCTGGTCTACGGGGACGAGATCGTGTCCGAGTCTCTGGAGAGGCACCATCCCGGCGATACGGACAGGGAGAGGATGTTGAGAGGGTGCAAGGACGTCGCTGGAACGGGGACAGGGACCACCCAGCCGAGGAAGGAAGAGGAACGGCGAGCACCAGATGCGGAAGCCAAGGCGGACGATGCGAATGCGAAGGAGGCCGATGACATGGCGGATGCGGATGCCAAGGCGCCGTTGGTCAGGATCCACAGTTGCTGCTTCACGGGCGAGACGATCCGTAGCATGCGTTGCGACTGCGCCGAACAGCTCGAGGAGGCCATGAGGAGGATGGCCGAGGTCGACGGTGGTGTCGTACTGTACCTCAAGCAGGAAGGAAGAGGGATCGGATTGCGGGACAAGCTCAGGTGAGGATCCATCCATCCTCTGGTCCTTTTCCATCCCTCATCCTCGACACTCATACTCATGTTTCTCCCCTTTTCTTTTGGGGGTTTTTTTTTTCTCTAACAGAGCATACAACCTGATCGACCTAGGCCATGACACGATGGCAGCCAACCTCCTCCTCGGCCACCCACCCGACGCCCGATCGTACGAGATTGCATCCGCCATGCTGAGGGACCTCGGCATCCCCGTCGTCCGACTCCTGACCAACAACCCCGACAAGATGAACCATCTCCAACGCGACGGCGTCAGAGTCTCGGAACGCGTCCCCATGGTGCCGGCGAGCTGGAGCAAGGAGGCGCAGGCGCGTCTCGGATCCACCGCCATCGCCGCCATCGCCGCCATCGACACGGGGGCCGAGGGAAGGACGGCGTCCAAGAAGAAGAACCATGTCGACAGGGACGAGTATCTCGTCACGAAGGTTCAGAGGATGGGTCACATCCTGGACATACCGAAGCATCTACTGGAGGGGATCAACAACAGCAACGGAAGGGAGAACGCAGATGGGAAGGGGAAGGAAAACGGAAAGTTTTTGACCAACGGGGTCTCTTGAATCCCATTTCTCGACACGTTCGCTGGCTCTGGGCAAAGTCTCGTGCAACGTCGGACTACGCCCCTTCCGATCATCATCATCCACCATTGGACTTTTTAGGCTTCGTTCCATGTTTTCCCTTCTTTTTCTCTCTCTCTTTCTGTCTTTATCTTCTGACACCAGCGCGCCCCCCATCTGCCCTCGATCCCACTCTCCTAAACTCATGTAGCTCCCTCCCGCACCTCCCCTACAACTTGTTTTTTAAGATTTTTTAACCGAAGAAGGTCATTAGATATTTATCCCATGCAACATCTCACTTGTGGCCGCAATCGTTGAGAACAGACATTGAGAGACCTCAAGCGACGTCACATCAAGTAGAGAGGAAATGCATATGAAAAAGTAAGATAAATAAAGGCAGCAAACTCCTACAGCCGAACCCCCAATGGGATGTGTGCGAAACGAAATGTGCGTTCGTCTTGCCCCTTCCAGACGTTTTTAACGTCTCTTCTTCTTTCCCTTCGCAGCGGCCCTCTTTTCGGCCCTGACCTCCTTCTTCATCCTCGGGTCCACCATCTTGTACCTCCCCTTGACGCCCTTCGGCCTTCCCTGCTTTGCCCTGTTGGCGCCCCTCGCCACGACGACCTCCGTCTTCTTCGTGTCGCTCTTGGCCTTTGCCTTGACCTTCAGCTTCGTGACTGCCACCAGCTTGCTCTTGTCCGTCATCTCCCCACCGTCGTCGTCCATGACGTTCTCGGCCTTCTTGTTCATCTTCTCCAACCTCCTAGCCGTCCTCATCTGCTTGCGGAACTTTGCCTCGGCGACCTTCTTGATGGGACGGGCGTCGAGGGCCCGTTGCTTCTGTCGGATCAGGGCGACGGCTTCGGCAGTGATGGGTTGGGAGGGCGTGTTGTGACGGGATTCGTCAGAGGTGAACCAGTCCGGCATGCCGTCAGGGTCGTTGTGGGCGTAGCGGTTGTAGCCTTCGTCCACGGCTGTGGCCTTCGAGGAGGCCGAGCGGACCATCCGTTGCGCGAGGGTGTAGGCTTCGGCGGTCGTGATGGCGAAGTTGTCTGGAGGGAGAGAGAGAGAAAGAGAGAGAGAGAGAGAGAGAGAGAGAGAGAGAGAGAGAGAGAGGAAGAGGGGGATGAGGGATGCGGATTAGCCTCGCTGGTTTTCACGCAGAAGGAATAGGGTAGGAAAGGGCCTTACCATCGGGTTTTCCGTTGACGTCGAGTCCTTGAGGGACAACCTCAAACCCATTGTTCTCCTTTCCTTCCTCATCCTCGTCGTCGGACTGTCCCTCGAACTGTACTCCCTTCTTGACCTTCTTCTTGGCGGCAGCCGCCTTCTTCTGCTCGAGGCGGGTGGGAACCGCGTCCTCGTCGCTGTCGTCCGTCCAAGCCGCATCGTCCTTGCCCATCTCAGCGTCGAAGAGACCGGCTGGAGCGGCCGCATCCGTCTTCTTGGCCTTCTTGGGCGGAGGTGGGGCATCGAGGCTCTTGAAGAGCGGGTTGTCGAAGAAGACGCGAGCGCGCTTCGAGAGCGTGCTGGGATCCACGATCGGTACCGGTTCCTCTTCCTCCGCCTTCCGTTTCTTGACGGGAGGTTTCACGGATGCCTTCTTCGCCGCTGCTACGCGACGACGTATGGCCGCAGGCGTGTCGCCTTCCAGGACGTCCTCCTCGTCGCTCGTGTCAGAGTCCGTGGCGTAAGGGTCCTCGTCCTCGCCGGCGGCGGCGGCTGCCACGGCGGAGGCGACGCCGCCTTCGTCTGCCTTTCGCTTCTTGTCGAACTCGATGCCGTACCATTCCTCAAAGGCCTTGGCTCCTTCCTTCTGCTTCTTGACGCGGAGGGAAGGATCCTTGTCGATCCGACGTTCGCAGAACTGCTCGTAGAGGTTGTCCAGTGTGTTTCCGAGTCGTCCCAGCTTTCGCTTCTCGTCCGCGTCGGAATCGCTTCCGTCGTCCACTTCCAGGTCATCCTCGGACAGATCCTCTCCGAGATCGCTCTCGTCGTCGTCGTCGGTGAGCATGAGGTCCGAAGCCGCAAGTTCAGCAGCGATGGTAGCACGATGCTTCTTCATCTCCTCCTCTCCCAATCCATTGTACTTGAAGAGTCCCTCATCCTCCCCGTCCATGATGCCCATACCGCCGGCCTCGCTCGCATCGAGACCGATGTCCGCTGGTGTTCCCATCCCCAGACGGAACTTGATGAGCTGCCTCGCCTTGCGTTCCCTCGCCCTTCTACGTTCCCTCTTGACCCTCGCGGCGGCGACTTTGCGTTCCGCGTCCAGACGGTCCGCCAGACTCTCGGGATCATCTGCTCCCGACTCTTCCGCCGCCTCCTCCTCGACCACCTTCTTGGTGGTGAACCCGAGGTCCAGACGCATGGCGTCACGCCATTTGAGAAGATCTTTAAAATCCTTCTTTCCGAGGACCTTCAGATCCTTGCAGCAAGCCTTGATCTCGTCGGTGGTGATGGCATGAGCCGCGGCAGCGCGACCAAAGTCGTCCGCATCGAACAGCAGCTCGTTGGACGACGTCAAGGCAGTCAGGAAGTCGGGTCCGGTGACGAAATCCTGGACGCTGTTGGCTACGTGCATGGTGTAGTCTCCCTCGGTGTAACCCGTTCGGTGGCGCCTGCGCTTCTCGGGGTGGAAGAGATCGTTGAGGAGTGCACCCTGCCGTTCCTTCTTCTTCTTGTCGTCCATGTCCTCGTCTGCGATGTCGTCGACTTCCTTGAAGACGTACTTTGGGTCGAGCAGCCTAGGGTCGATCTTCTTGGGTGCCTTGTACTCGCGACAGACGACAAAGATTTCGGCAGAGACGTTACGGGAGGAAGCGGGTTTGGTGGCCTCGACCTTTGCGAAGAACTGGTTAAAGACCCAGATGAGCTTGTTGTAGTCCTTGGATCTGAAGACTTTCGTGACGAAGCATCCGCCGACGATCAGGAACTCGGTGGCGAGCTTGAGCGATGCAAGGACGAGCTCGGACTGGGTGAACGCATCCTGGATCCAAGACACACCGACGTTGGGCGCACCGTCGTGCAGGAACCTGACGAAGGGAAAAAGGACTGGGGGTAAGCAGGTGAATCATGCCACACGGGTCCCCGATCGTTCGAGCCTACACGTCGGCCTTCCAAGTCTTGAGTTCCCTCTTGAGCGTTCCCCTGCACTTTTGCGTGGTGATGTCCTCGACGTGGGTGATGACACCCGGGATGGGCTTGATGGCCACGAGATCCAGACCGATGATGATGTTTGGTTTCGGCATGTACTTGCTGGCCACCTGAAGCCAACCACCGGGAGCGGCACACAGATCGACCAAGCACTTGCTCTTCTCGAGGAAGTTGTACTTTTTGTTCAGCTGGATGAGCTTGAAGGCGGAACGGGCTCGGTAACCCTGCTCCTTTGCCATGTGGTAGTACTTGTCGAGACGACCCTTGGCATGCTTCTTTGACGTTCCCATGATGGGCGAACGGGTTCGACGACTTGGTCAGGAAGCGGTGGGAAGGGGGGAATGCTGCAGACGTCGTCGAGGAGGAGGAGGAAGTGGGAAACTGCTGCCGCTGAGAATCGCAGATGGACGTGGACGCAAATCGACGGGGAGGTTCGCGGGAGAGCGTAGACCGAACCAAGAGCCGTGTTTGCTGTTTGGGGAAGGACGAGGGGCAGGGAGGCAAAGCAGATGCCAACGTTAGCCGATCCTGCGAACACGAAATGCCCCAAACGAACTGACGAAGTTCAAGAGGAGGCAAAAAAAAAAGAAAAAAAAAAAGAAATAACGAAGAAGGTCGTCAAGTCCTCCCCCCTAGCCCTCCCCCCACACG
>JADGJA010000552.1:0-15275 GCA_027596035.1 Thoreauomyces humboldtii | reverse complement strand
CCACCACCACCATCACCACCACCCCAGGGGCAATCCCCATCGTCACCCTTGTGGTTTGGGAGTGCAGGCTCGAATCAAAGCCCACGTTGCCAACCCCCTCCGTGATATCTCCTCTTTTGCCCTGGTCCTGGTCCTGGTCCTGGCGGCGTAGTACGTGCCGGGCCCTGCCGTGATCCGTCCCGCGTCGATCAATGATGTGTGTGCCCACTATCTTGGCTTTCCCGTTGTCCGAACGTGGAAGATCACCATATTAGGTTCATCCATTCTCCTTCCCTGATCCTCGCCTTCAGCAGCTCTCACCGCACCCGTGACTGTTCTCGCGAATCGTTCGTCTACTCCCCTCGAAACTCGGTGGTATCCAGGGTCCACCCTGCACATGATCGATCTGCGCGTCGCTCCGGCCCATCCATCAATTGGTCCCGTCCTCACCTGCACACTGTCTACGATCTTCGAATGCTCGTCTTGCCTTGGAGGCTCCGGGCGGAATCGTCCGAAGCGTTTGATGTCTGATGCGGAGATTCATCGTGCGATGTGGACCGTAGGGACTCCGAGGGCGGTAGGCGAAGCGTCCCCGATTGAATGTGCGGGAAGGGAAGGTTGAGCGGGAATGGGCATAGGTCGACCGCATTCAGCGCTTTCAGTGACAGGAGGGACGTAGATGCCGGCGTGTGGGGGCGCATCCATGGTATTCTAAGATGAGGAAGTAGGGAGGCTTCTGCTTTCTCATCCAACTCGAGCACCTTGGCATGGCATATGCTACGATGCGAAAGCCTATGTTTACATGGTCTCTTGATCACTCATCATGCTCCCGACGCTTCCCTTCATGCCTTCTTTTCTCGTGAACAGTCACGTCCATTCCGTTTCGTCGACGTTGAGTACAATGGCACATGCCAAGATACAGATCCTATGTTTCCACGTCCCCTTCTTTTCCATGGCGACCATTCTTGCCGCGATGCACCCGTTGACGTCTCTTATCCTTTCAGTTTCGTCCGATCCCGTTCAGTAATGTCCGCCATGCTTCTCTTCTGGCTTCTTCCTTCAATCCAGTTCCTCATTCTATTACCACCATTAACGTTCGCAATGCTCTCCTGCCCTTCTGCTTTCCTGCTTCCTGTTTGCCATCCCTAGAGAATTCCCTTGCCATTCGCGATGCTACCCTTTCCTCTCCGTTCACCCGATGCTCCCCTGTAGTTCTCGGTGTTCTCTGTTTCTTTTCAGTCTTCACTCCCATTCCCTTTACCACCGTTGGTTGATGTTTGCAGTGCTCCTACCCGCTCCTGCTTTCCCTCTTCCTGATTCCTTCTACTTTCCATAAAGCTCCGTTAGGCTTCGTAAATGCCTCCTTTCGTTCTCCAGGTTTCTTCCGCATTCCACAGCTACCGTTGACCTGGGCAATGCTCCCTGAGGCTCTCCTTCTCCTGTCCAGATCATGTTAGTAATAGTCGTCATTGATGTTTGCTTTCGTCCCGTCGTCCTATCCTGTCCAAATCTTGGTTAGCCGTAGTCAGGTTCCGTTCGCAATGGAAAGTATCCCGACCTCTTGCTGCCCCGCTGGCCTTCTGCCATCTTGCGGGAATCCATGTTTCATCCCATGCGCAGCGTCCACGCGAGCTTCCTTTTTCGAACTTCCAATTCTCGATCCCCTACTTCATCCCCTACTTCTCCAAAGTAGAACACGGGCTCACTGACGCCACCGCAGCTAGTGCCGGTGCCTGCCCTCGTAGGCAACCTTATTGCCGGATGCCGTTGTCGTCAACGTCTGCACTGTGGAAAGCCTTTAAAAGATTCTCCGTTTCTTCGCTGCGCAGAGCTGTCCAAAACCTACCGAAATCGCTGTTCTCTCGACGTAAAAGACCTGGTGGAGCTTCCCAACCTGCAAAACGCCTGTGCGCCTCATCGCAGCTCCCTCCTGAATTCCCATCGGCCTCGAGACCAACCGCCCGAGCCATGGGCGGTTTCTATTCCCATCGTTGAAGGAACATTGCGAAAAGTGTCCCGAGAACCTACAGTGTCGGATTGGCGTCCAAACCGGGTTCTGGGGGAAGGAGCTATGCCTCTTTCAACCTTATATGGCAAGGTCAAGGACCGGACCAGTCGTAATTACGCCTCATCCTTATCTCCCGGTGAGGGGTGGGTCATGTGGATTCCCTTATCGAGGCGCATACCCGGCTCGGGACCTTAGGTAGCAACGTCTACGTCACAGGCACAACGCACGGGGAAATCACGCCATAGTGCAAGAACAGGCTCACAGCGCACGGAAAGTCGCTGAATTCCCCCATCCCCGTTCGCTACTCAGATATAAGAGGATTCCCCTCTCTGCGCTTCCTCCCTTCCGTTTTCCCTCACGGCAAACCTGAACCGAACGCAGATACCCTCAACCATATACCCATATACCCTCAACTATACCCTCCCCCTCCCCGGAGGACCGACCACGCCCGCCGGCAATTTGCCACCGTTCGGACCCCTTTCGCCGGTGAGTCCCTTCCTCCCGCAACGCTTCGCTTCGCTGTCGACGTCGTCACTGACTTTCGCCCTTTCCCGTTCTTCTCGTAGGCGGGGTGGGCAGTCTAGGGAGGGGGGTGCCTAGAAGGGCCCGAATCGGCCCAATAGAGAATTCTCACAACAAAGGTATGTTTGCTTTTTTCATCTCTGTCGTCGTCGTCATCGTCGTCGCTGACCGATCTCTCCTCTCGTTTCCTCTCTCTCTTGACAGTTCCCCAACAAACAAGTTACGACATCACAAGTTACCGGTCCACCACCACCGGCGTTGTTTACAGCCCTCGGGCAATTATCAAGTCCTTCACCAACAAGTCCCCCACAAACAAGTCACACACCAAACATGGAGAAGCTTTCCGTTGTTTTATGTTATATAATAAAAAACATATATACACAAAACTCTTGTCTTGCTTGTCTTGTCTGCGTCATTGGCTGGTGCGATCGTCTCTGTCCTTGGTGTGCAACGCTTTGCGAAGAGTTCCAGTCTTCTGCTCCTTCTGTGTCGTGTCTTGAAGGCCGCCGTCGCAATGCCATTACAGAATGAGAGTCTCTTTGCCAGGGCTTCCTCGCGAGTCAATCACAGTGCCTCACTTACCTTTACCTCACTGGGATCGCTGGTTTCTTTGCAAGATCGAGGTCGAGGTCGAGGACGAACTCACCCTTCATTGGTGATAGCGCATACGACGACGCCTGGCTTCGTCGTGCGCTGTCGAAACCTAGCTTTTGATCAAGTCCTTTGAGTTGAGAGGTTTGATACTCAAGCAGCGGTGGCAAGCAGGCTTCCAGTTGCTCTGATGGCAGCAGGTCCTATTCAGACGGTGTGTGTGTGTGTGTGTGGAAACGGCGATGGATTCGGCTGGGGAACCCTGGAGTGCGAGGCTGGTCCGTGGTAGAATCCTTTTCTTACCTGCGATCTCGTGCTGGGATTGCGCAATGGGATCCCCAAGATGAGCGGTAGCGGTGGTTGTCTGGCCGGTGCAGAGGATATGGGAAGGGTGCGCGGTACGTGAGGCGGGGCCTGTCATCATCGAGAGGTTGCCGAAGTGGCGACGACGGCAGCACGCGGAGGCCCATTCCCCATCCTTACCACCCCACATCTCCTAAGAAGCCCAACCAACACACACTCCCAGGCAGCTGCCTCCCCTCCACCGAACGTCCTCGTCCAGCCCATCTCCCCTGAATCCGGCATCCAGAAGGTAGTATCCCGGTTCTTCAGGCTCTCCGCTGGGTACACCACGGAAACGTGCTCACCGCGTTCTCCTCGCGCCTCCAATCCCTCGGTCCCCATATCACACCCAACTTTCCGCCTCCAGTAGCCTTTTGCAACAATGTCCAAGCCGATAGACATGAGGCTGCCTCCCGTGATGGAGAGGCGTTACAAGCTAACGCGAGAGCTAGGACAGGGTGCATACGGAATCGTCTGGTAAATGGCCACCCCGCCACCTCAACCTTCCGCGCGTTTGCGTGTCCACGCCTTTCTTTCCAAAGCTGATCCGATTGACGATCGTTCTCGCTTGCAGCGCCGCCACGGACCTGCAGACGGGTACCGAGATTGCCATCAAGAAGGTTCAGAAGATTTTCGAAAAGTCAATCTTGGCGAAGCGCGCGTTGCGGGAAATCAAGCTCCTCAGGCATTTCAATGGGCACGAGAACGTACGTGATCATCGGATGGGAAATGGGAGGAGGAACGAGCCTTGTCGTTGCGCAACGCAACGCCGGGTTGTTTCCTGACACCGACGTTTTCCCATGTCACATCCGCAGATCACTTCGATGCTCGACATGGACGTGACGGATCCTCAGGCTTTCACCGAAGTGTACATCGTGCAGGAGCTCATGGAAGCGGATCTGCATCAGATCATCCGATCCGATCAGCCCCTCACCGACGGACATTTCCAATACTTTATTTACCAAATATGCCGCGGACTGAAGTACATCCACTCCGCCAACGTCCTCCACCGAGATCTGAAGCCCGGAAACCTCCTTGTCAACTCGGACTGCGAACTGAAGGTACCATCGAAGAGTCGAGATCTCGTCGTAGGTCACGCGGAACGACTGAACGATAGACCTTTGATCTCTTGTAGATCTGCGACTTTGGACTGGCTCGTGGTCTTTCTGACACGCAAACAGGGTTTATGACGGAGTACGTCGCCACTCGATGGTACCGTGCGCCAGAAATCATGCTCTCCTTCAAGAGCTACACCAAAGCCAGTTGAGTGTTTCGCGAGACTTCAACCTGTATTGGGATTACGAACCTGATGCAAGACTTGCTTTGCAGTCGATATGTGGTCGGTGGGATGCATCTTCGCCGAGCTGTACGGCGGAAAGCCTTTATTCAAGGGACGCGATTGTGAGTCGATCGCTTACTCAACGTCGAGCTACCACAACATGCGCATTGAGCTCCCTCTCTTTTACAGACGTGGATCAGCTAAACCAGATCCTCTCGATCCTCGGCACCCCGGATGATGCGACCCTCCGACGCATCGGAAGTGAGCGAGCGCAGCTCTACATCCGGTCCCTGCCCCGCATGAAGAAGATCCCATGGGCACAGCTGTACCCCAAGGCCGGTCCGGCTGCCCTCGACCTGCTGGAGAAGCTCCTCACCTTTGACCCAGCTGCGCGAATCACGGTCGAGGAAGCCCTCGCTCACCCTTACCTGGAGGCCTACCATGACATCACTGATGAGGTATGTTTGTCAACCTCTGGCGATGTGTAGTTGTTGTTCGGAGGGTTGATCCATTGTCGATTGCCGCACAGCCATCACATGAACGTCAGTTCGACTTTTCCTTCGAGAGCATGGAGGCTGTCGAGGAGATGAAGAGTGAGTTTGTCGATCAGTACGAGGCACGCTTTGTCATAGCGAGATTTCCCTAACCGGTTCTCGCTTCGACTTCTTCCGAACCTGTTTTCAGAAACTATCGCGATGGAAGTTATGGAGTTCAAGGCACAAAAGCTCGCTCTATCGCAGGTCAACGGGACGTTGCCCAGACCAAGGGAGAAGTAAGACTGACGGGACTTTGGCAAAGACTGTGCATATGAGAAATACTTATATCATCATTTCTTTGCCTTAGCCTGCCAGGGCCTACCCGCGACGCCGTTGGTGCCGTAGCTCATGAGGAGGACGACTACTCGGGCGGCGCGATGGACTTGGATGACGAGCTTCGGATGAGGGAGCAACGGCAATGAGCGTGTGTGGGGGGCAGAGGAATGGGATGATGACAGACGCGAAACCCCGTGCACAGTGACGGGGGCTCAAAGTCTCGGAGCTACCAAGGCTATTCGAACACACTCTGAAACGTGCACCACCGGGCGGGGAGGACTTGTTAGGACAGCGATGAGGACGGGTTCCATCTTGTTCAACACTTGACCAACTTTGCTGCGTAAGAGATAATCACAAGCACAACTACTCTCGCCCTTCCGGACGAAAGTGACCCGTCCGACTTGACTTTTCCTTGGCAACAGTTTCTGCCGACGCAGCAGACTGGTAGTATAAAGTTATTTGTGCAGAAAGTAAAACAAAACAGATCCAAGCAATACAAGAGCATCCCGTCCCACCCCTCAAGTTTGCCTAGTCTCTGTCCCTCCTCCCTCCTTTCCTCCAAACACCCCACTCCTCTCCTGGTCGTCCACTGTATTCCCTCCCATCCCTGATCGGCACGATATCAGCGGGGTTCCCAAACATGAGATGTCCGATCTCCAGATGCTTCGTGGCGCTCTCCTCCCCATACTTGCACACCAAACCTGCACTAGCCATCCTCAACAGATCCCCGTTGGCATCACACCCACCCTGACACCTACTCCAGAAAGCCGTGCAATCCCTCATGGATACCATGAACCTCAGCGGATCCCTCATGATGCTGAGTCCCCTGACATAAGCATGAGGATGAACCTGCTTGACGGTCCTTCGAGCCTCCCACATGATCAAGATGACAGCGAACGCCAAGATCGAAGACACGACCTCCACTGTCGTGATGACCCACTGGGCGATGCTGGCGTGTCCGTGTCCGCTCGCGGTCGATATCATGCAACTGGCGTCGATCGACTCGGTGTACGTCAACATGACGGTCTGGAGGACCGCCAACACGGATCGTGCCACGGCTGCGTCCGTCGGTGCGGACACGAACTCGCCCGACGGGGAGAGACAGGATGCGAACATGGCGGGTTGGCGAGCTTGTTGGGATCCCACGAGGAGGTAGGCTGGGGTCACGGAGAAGGCGGTTTGGATGTTGGTAGCTAGGTTCGTGTCGACTCCTGACACCAGGCTGGAGTACCCTACGAAGGTGGGACGGGCGGAGGCGGAGATGGTGTCGGAGTAGAGGACGCTGATTTGTCCGGTGTAGTAGCTCACGTCGGTGATGATGGAATGGTATTCGTATAACCCAGAGTTCGAGCAATCTTCCAACAGAAAAACCCCACCAATTGTCAGCGTTGTAATAAGAAAACAGCATCTCATGCTGGCTTTTCGGTGAAAGGTTTTCTTACCTGGACAGTACTTTGTCGGCAAGCCGATCTTGAACATGATCTGCGCCCCCACCACCGTCTGCAGATACGAGCTATCGCAGAAAATCGGGCTGACGCCATAGAACGGGGACGCGGTGGTGTTACTCGAGACCACGGTACAGGCGACGTTGGTAGGCTCATAAGTCGCGCTCGCCCGCATGAGGATCCCATCCGCCGTGACGTACACATCTGAAGTCTTGCTCGGCAGCATGCTACCGACGACGCCGACGCCTTGGTCGTCCTCGAAGATGGCCTTGGAGACGGAGGTGGCGGTCACGAAAGCGGTTCGGAGGTCCGTGAGCGACATGACGTCGTACACGGGTTTCGTGCAGGCTCCTGCCGATGCTGCCGTCGTGGCCCCCACCCATTCGACAGAGACCATGGCGAAGGAGAGGATGAGGGAGAGTGCCCATGTGGAGATGAGGAGGGTTCCGATGAGGAAGAGACGGACGAGCTCTTTGCCTTTGGTGTCCTTTGCGTTGCGGAGCGTGCATTTGAGGGCTCGTGGGATCAGGATCAACGGGTTGCGCGTTTGGTAGTTCGTTGCCTGTTGGTTGACCATTTCGTTAACGAGAAGATAATACCTTCTTTGAAAACCGGCGGTTCACGTACCATGATGTAACAGTCGGCGCCTCTACATCCATGAACAATCATATTGGGTCAGCCTCGCAGTTGCAGACAGCTCGCCGGCGCAACACATTCCACTCTCATACCGAGTCAGAGCGATGATGGTGAGAGCATGATGAATCCCCGCGCCTACCATCCCACCTCCGGTCATCGAGACCCCGAAGGATGCAAGCGCGAGAAAAGCATGGGTGAGGGGCTGGCCGTACGAGTTGGGCAGGACGGCCTTGTGGAGTAGATTCACCAGCAGCACGCATCCGAGAGCGAGTGCCAGCATAAACATTCCTTGCGTGAGACGAGCGTACAAAACCACCTGGAAAGCGGAGAGAAAAGAAAGATTGAGGAACTAGCCCCAGTTGCGCCGAGAAGCTCGATGATCCCGTTACCTCTCCTGCGCTCCGGTGTTCTGCCCAACTCGGAACTCCCTATCGAAAATGCATGTTCGACGCTTGTAAGAACCCCGAACATTCAAAGGCAAACAAAAGATCTCCTTCCCCCTGGAACTCACCACGTCGTAATCGACCTCTCCCTTCTCCAATCCCTCCAACTTATCCCCAGATGGTCTCACGAGTCTCTTGGCACCTCTCCTCATCGCCTGACTCTCCCCGACCCTGACGGAACTGGCGCCCACGATCCCGATCCTATCGCCCCTGATGGACGGCTGCAGGACATGCTGACTCTGCAAGTTGGAATGCAGCGGACCCAACTGACTGTTCAAAGCGATCCGATCGTTGAGGATCTTGGAGGGCAACGCATCGTTGCTGGCTTCGTCGATGTGGGTCATGATGGGATGACCTGCTACCATGACCTTGGGCATGGAGGGTCGTCGTCGCAGGATGTTGGCGTTCTGACGAGGAAGGGAGTCGCTTTCCGAGATGCATTCGTCGGACTCTTGTGGGATGCTGTTGTTGGTGTTGTTCATGATGCCCGCGATTCGAGAATCGGAGAAGGTCTGTGAAATGGGCATGGTGCGTCGGAGTCTGAAGCGATCAAAATGATGGCTCTCAGCTCTGGATGGCTGCGATGCAGGTTAGAAGATGATGGCCTGGAGAATGTATTGGCAAGTGACCGTCGGCTTTTGGAAGAGACAGGAATGTGATGGGACTTGGACATGAGAGGAATATATCGCGCACGCAACGAGGTGGAAGAGGAATGTTTTGATTGCCGTGGGGGTAACCCGGAGTGGAGACGACCCTATGCTTTTGTCACCGCAAATAGCACCCACATTGCGTAATGTGCATGAGCTGGTACAGCGTACGATGCCGGAGGCTCGAGGCCGAGCGGTCGGTCAACTAACGCCAAGAGAGAGGGACCTATGGGCGCAACGATGCATGCGCCCCCTCCCGGCCGTGCGGAGGTGTCAGTCATGAGCGGTTGAATCAGATTGTTCATGGATCTGCAAGGAAGCGCTCTTCGACCTCGTGCCATTACTTTTTTCCGGAATGTTGCTGCACGTTACCGGTGCGTGTTCAGGTTTCCGCTGAACGGAAGGATGGAGGAGGTGTTGCCGGGGTGAGGTCCAAGAAGCTGACCCGCAGGTCTGTCGAACACGAGGCCGACCGGGCTACAGAAGGTTTCGGCCGCCCAACCCTTCCACCGCGGTGCATGAGACGTTGCTAAGCACCTTCCGAGCCGCTTGGCTTTGTGTACATTGGCTTTGTTCAGTACTTTGACGGTGAGCGAGACCATCCGTAGCCGTCCTTCGTGAATGGGGAAAAGGCGGCACGGATGCGCTATCGGAAAACATCAACCAAGCTGCGTTCACAAAGTCAGAGGGCTACAGCCGTAGCCTTCAACTAATGCTCGATCAAAGAAGGCGTTAAAACATGGCAGAGAGATCCATCTGTGCTGTTAGCTCTGGGCCCTTCTACCTTTGCCAAGTACTTTGCCGTCCCGTTCGTTCAGAGGAAGGTGTTGGTGTGCCCGACGCCCCGTTTGTGCACGGTATCCGTCCAATACCTCTAGACCGCACGTATAACATCTCATCCCTCCCTCCCAAACGCTCTACCGCTTTCAAGCTCCTCCCTTCCTTTGGCAAGTGTCGCACTGTATATATGTATATGCATATAGTGGGTTGCGAGGTCAGAAAACCCCTGCCGTACTCTTGTGGCTGCCCCAAGTGGTGTGTGCGTGTGTGTGTGTGTGTGTGATGGGGGAGGACGCCCTCTGGCCGTTTGACGAGATTCCTTCCCCTCCTCACCCAGCAGAAGGGCCCCCCCACCCATTAACCTTTGGGCAATCAAGACACCACGACAACAGCCAACCCCAGCAACAAGAGAACAGAGAGACAGAGAGAGAGATATACAGAGAAAACGTAGATCCATCTAGACTCGCTTCCTATCATATTCCCACCGCAGAAAGAGAGGAACCTCGGTAACTCGCCGCTTCGTCGAAAGGCATCGTCGAATCCAGCCCTGCCCCTCCGGCCCATACCCCTCCCTCAGCAGATATTCCAACCCCATCTCGGTCGTACCCCTTCGTAACGCTCGCTGCGCTCGATCGATTCTAGCTTGCTTTCTGAAAGGACCCTTCTCGACCGGAGCTCTTTTACAATGGCAACACCGCACGAGGACATGGTGCGTGCTGCTCGAGATCTCTTGTTCCCTTGTGGGAATGCATTTGCATTACCAACTCCCGCTCGTTTCCAATATAGGACGCTGCGGTCCCGGAATCTACGGACATGGATATCATTCCCTCGTACGAGTCTCTGCAGAAGTCAGAGGGAGAGGTTCAACCTTCCCTCGCCGACACTCCCAACGCCATGGACGTGGATCCATTGGACGTGTCGCAGATCACCGCTGGAGGCGCATCTCCCCTTCCTGAACTTGCGAAATCTCCTCTCGACATCGACACCATCCTCCCGATGGACTCTTCCCTGGAGGAAGAAGTCAACGCGGTCTCAACCTGGCACATCGAGGACCTCGCTGCTCTGCGCACCGAGCAGCGAAAGTTCGGCCCGGAATTCGAAGCCGGTGGGCTGAAATGGTGAGTCCAGAAACTGTTGCTCGCATCCAGGGCGTAAACTCACGCAGTCATGGTTCCGCAGGAGAATCCTTCTCTTCCCGAACGGCAACAAGCAGCAGGATGTTCTGTCGGTGTTCCTCGACTGCGTTGACGCCCACGACAACCCGGATCCGGAATGGCACCGATGCGTCAGTTTTGCCATCTCAGTCATGAACCCTCGGGATCCCACTCGGAACGTTACGCAAAGTACGGGCCTTCTAGCCGGCATCCTGGCTCTTGCTGTATCTGACGCGGTCTCTCCCCGCAGACGCCATCCACAGATTCAATCCTCAGTCCACTGATTGGGGCTTCAACAGCATGTGCCCTCAGTCGAGACTCTACACGGGCGACGACAACAAGGGACTACCGGTGATGGATGCGGACGACCTGGACATCGTCGTGTGGATTCGCATCATGCACGATGAGACGGGCGTGCTTTGGCACAAATTCGAGAAGTACTCGGATTGCGGATGGGCTAGGCCGAAAGCAACATGTGCTGACACCGTTATCGTTTTAGCTGGGACTCGAGGGAACGCACAGGATTCGTTGGTCTGAAGAACCAAGGCGCGACCTGCTATATGAACTCGGTACTCCAGTCGCTTTACTTCACGAATTACTTCCGCAAGGTACGTTTCCGAGGCCATGTTTCCGAGGCGTTCCGATGCGCGCTTCCTGGTTGGAATCTCTCCGAGAGAAGCAAGTACTATAACATCCCGGAAAGAAGGTTAACGCTGAATTCCCTCTTCTTTACCTAGGCAACGTTTGAGATTCCCACAGAGAACGAGGATCCATCCAAGTCGATCGTCCTCGCCATGCAGCGCATCTTTTACAACCTTCAGTTCTCCCCGAACGCGGTCAGCACCACCGAATTGACCAAATCCTTCGGCTGGGACGCCATCGACTCGTTCGCCCAGCACGACGTGCAGGAGTTCAATCGAGTCTTGCAGGACAACCTCGAAAGCAAGATGAAGGGGACCAAGGCCGAGGGTGCGATCACGAGGCTCTTCGTTGGAAAGATGAAGAGCTATATCAAGTGCGTCAACGTTGACTACGAGTCTTCTCGGAAAGAGGACTTTTATGGTAAGTCTGTCCTGCAGCGGTGTTACCTGCGAAGGAAAGGATCCGCGGATGCTCAAGGTCCGAGGCGATAGAGCGGCAGTGAGAATACCATGTTCGCAGACGAGGTTCAGAGAGGACGATGCCCTGGATGAAAGGGGGCGAGCACGAGGCTGGATTGAGGAACTCGTGCGCGTGGGAGGGATCTAGGAAGTAAGGTCATGGCAACACCGATCTCTTCCGATCGGAGGATCTGTGATTGTGGTCGGCGAACGGGCCGAGGCTCCGAAGACCAAAGCGCCGACCCGCGGCGAGCGTCGAACGCGTTCTTCCCTTGCGGCCCCTCGTTGAGATTCCGCGAGGATATTGGAGATGGCGGGACTTTCCAACGTGTTACTGCTCGCTCGACCCGGCGAAATCGTGCTGAAGACCCGTAGCTCATTTATCGTTTTCTTGCAGACATCCAACTGAACGTCAAGGGATGCAAGAACTTGAAGGAGTCCTTCGACGAGTACGTGTCCGTCGAGAACATGGACGGCGAGAACAAGTATGCTGCTGAGGGCTTTGGACTCCAGGACGCCAAGAAGGGCGTCATCTTCGAATCCTTCCCACCCGTACTCCATCTGCAGCTGAAGCGCTTCGAGTACGACTTCCAGCGTGATGTCCTCATCAAGATCAACGATCGTCACGAGTACCCTAGCGAGATCGAGGTCGACGGTTACCTTGCTGAGGAGGCGGATCGGACTGTGAAACAAAAGGTATGTGCTCTCGCCTCCAAGAGAAACCGCGCTGACCTAGAATACTGAAAGTACCGTAGTATCACCTCCATGGCGTCCTGGTCCACAGCGGAGACCTTCACGGTGGTCACTACTGCGCTTTCCTACGACCCACCACGGGGGAGAAGTGGTTCAAGTTTGATGACGACCGCGTCATCCCCGCCACGCGTCGCGAGGTCTTCGATGAGAATTTCGGCGGGGAGTTCCCCTCCATGCGGCAAGGAATCAAGCTGAAGCGTTTTACGAACGCGTACATGCTGGTGTACGTCCGCGATTCGGACCGCGCTGAGGTGCTTGCCGAGGTTACCAAGGTAGCGCGGCGGGTGCATACAACCCGAACGAGTGACCGTGAGTTGACCTCGGCCTTTTCTTTGCCAGGACGATATCCCATCCCACTTGCAGAAGCGACTGGAGGAGGAGCGGATACAGCAGGAGGCAGAGACTAAGGAGCGGGAGGAGGCATATCTGTACCTGACGGTGCGCGTTGTGCGCGAGGAGGACATTGCACAGCACGAGGGCTTCGATTTGTGGAATTTCAGCCACCCTCTTCCATGCACCTATCGCGTCCTCAAATCGGACACCCTGGCGGCGTTCAAGCAAACGGTCGGCGAGAAGCTCTCGTTGCACGACGAGGACTTCAGGTTCTGGAGCTTCATCGGACGACAGAACAAGACGACGCGTCCCGATCAACCTCTTCTCGATATGGAGAACATGCGCATGGAGGCGATCCTGAATAAGCTCGGAAAGCACAGCAACGAGCTCAAGCTTTACCTCGAGCTCGTCAAAGACCCGAACGTCATCCAACTGCCACCTGTCGAGAACAGCATGGAACCCGGACTCATGCTCTGGCTCAAGTACTACGACCCGGTACAGCTCACCCTGCACGTCATCGGACGCATATATGTCGAAAATCGAGAGACGAGGCTGGGCGACATAATACCCTTCCTCGTCAAGAAAGCCAATCTGCCTGAGGACACACCGCTCAAGCTCTTCGAGGAGATCAAACCGGATATGATCGACCTTCTCAAACCGAAGGCGACCTTCTCCAGCGGCGAACTCGGCGATGGAGACATCCTTTGCTTCCAACGCGATCTCACGCCTCAGGTAAGGATCCCACGACTGAGAGAGGACAGGATTCAACAGGAGGCAGAAGCCAAGGAGCGTGGAGGAGGCATTGCGGTATCTGACGGTGCGGGGCGTGCGCGACGAGGACATCGAGCAGTATGGAGGCTTTTCTTTGTGGAACTTCCCCCTTGCATGCACATGGCGTGTCCTTAATCGGACAACCTGGCGGCCTTCCGGCAGATCATTTTGGGACACTCGGTCGTTCAGACTCTAACCAAACGCCTGATTCATAGGAAGCCGCTGAACTCCCGGATCCGAACCAGGCGGAGATCCCCGCCTACTTCGAAGCTCTTCGAAACCGCGTAACGGTCACGTTCAAGGAGAAGGGACACGATCGGGAGAACGGGACATCGATCGTCCTTTCCAAGAAGATGAACTACGCTAACATCGCCACGCAACTTGCAAAGAGGATCGGTGCCGAAGCGGAAAAGATTCGTCTTTTGGTGTTTGTTCCACCAGGGCATCCCCCCAACAGGGGTACCGTCATCAAGTACAGCGCCACGTGGTATCTGGAGCTCGCCATCAGCGCTCGTGGAATCCCTGTGCACGATCCCAACAGCGCGGGCGAGGACGCGGGTACACTCATATACGAGGTCCTCGGCATCCGGGTCAAGGAGCTCGAGAGCAAGCGTTACCTCAAGATCTGGTGGGTCGACAAAAAGAACAAAGAGCAGGTAAGAGACAAGCGATCTCGATGTGACGGAGAGACGTGGTCATGCAGCAGATGGCCTTACGAACGGCTCTCTTCTCTCTTTTGACAGGGACCGTTCGACATCCTCATTCCAAAGTCGGCCAGGGTGGCCGACCTCCACGCCGCCGTCGCGGAAAAGATCCGGGACGGACACATCAAGGTGGAAGCCGGTTCCGACGTTCTCCAGGCCACAAAGTTCCGAGTCTTCGAGCTCGGAAGGGACTCTCGCGTGGGCAAGCAATATTCCGAGGTCGACTACGTCGACACCATCAAGGATTCCTCCGAGATTTACGTCGAGGTAACGACGGAGGAAAATCTCATGACACCGTGAAAGAGGCTTTACTGAAACCATCTTGTTGTGCTCTGTGTGCAGGAGATCCTGGCGCAAGAGGTATCCCAACCTCTGTTACAGGTCTTCCACTACACGAAGGACCCCATCCGAGGTCACGGAGTCCCCTTCTTCCTCGCACTCAATCCCGGGGAACCCTTCTCCGAGACGCGACGGAGACTCCAGGCGAGGCTCGGAATGAACGATAAGGAGTTCGCAAAGGTCAAGTTCCAGCTTGTGGAGATGAGGGGAAAGGTCCAGCAGGTCGAAGACGGTGAGTTCACCCACTCGAGGCGTTTGGGGAGGGGTGGGGAACGGTTCGACTGAATGTGACTGGTGGGGGTTTTCCTTTCTCGTAGAGGACATTCTGGCGGACTTTCCCAGGACGGACGAGTGGTCGCTGGGAGTGGATCACGTGGATCGAAGTGCGCGAGGAGGTCGTCTCGGCGGCTTTGAGAAGGCCATCAAGATCTTTGTGAGTATCCATTTTTCCAACCTCTTTGCATGGCATCGCATATGCAATGAACGGGGCAAACATGCTTACTGGGACTTCATGCTCATCTTTTTTTCGCAGGGTTGATGACGGACGCTTCTTTGTTCCCTTTGTTTTTTTTTTCTTCTCTTCTTCTTATTTCAGTTATACAAAAATGACGCTGCAAACCACAAGTCGAGTTTAGAA